>PVKM010027607.1:0-18693 GCA_004027735.1 Carollia perspicillata
GGTAAAATGTTCATGAGGAACCTGGATGACCTGGACCAAGTTCTCTGTACTATTTTGTCAACTTTCATGAAATCTGAAATCATTTCAAAGTATATTTGACAAAAAAGGTTTTTGGCTTAATTCACACAGAGTCCAGATGTCATGGTTTCCTAAAATTTTTTTTCAGCCTAAATCTTGATTAAACACTAACAAGGAAGGGAAGGAGGTACTTGGATTTTAAAAATATTCTGGATATACAGCACAAACTCAGAGAAGAGAGAAAACCCTCCCACAGAAATTAGGAGACCTTAAGCTAAAGAGAAAACACAAAGAACTTACCGCATACATTTTTCTAGAACTTCTCTTACAAACTTTGGTTTGGGACTTTCAGGATCTTGAGTAAGACAGTCTGACCTAACGAGGAAACATAGTTTCATTAAATTCTTACAAAGACTCTGCACTTATGCCTAACTCGTACTAAGTTACAAAGTTTCCTTCTACCTAAATTATTTCATTTATGTATATAAATATTAAAAATAAATGTTTAGACCATGAAGATTGTTTTTGTTATAGGTTTAAATATTAATAGTATTTTAAAAATCATGGTAGACTAAAGAAAGGAAAGCTAAAACATAATACTACTTACCAATCTTCCCAGCTCCAACGGAACTGGAAGTTACTTAGATGATGGGAAAACCAATTAATAAACCTACACAGAGAAGTGGAGGAGGGAACACAGAGAGATGAATGGTTACAGTTTATACCAGGAACTCATGCGATCCTCCAGACAAAGCCCTGTTTATTTCACCGAGTTAAATGACAGCCTATACCCCTACTTAGGGCTGCTCCTTCTGCCACGTGTCCATTCCTCTGCAAACCCCTGACTCATCTTCTACTCCAATAAATAGTGCTCCCTACCTTACTCCTTCTAACAGTGCTATCCTTCTTAAGTGAATAATAGATTTGAGTGCCTGTTTTGTGCCAGAAACCTTATATGCGTTTATATAGTTTAGTAACCTCTGAGGAATGTATTACTTGTCCTATTAATTGACAACGAAACAGAGGCAAAATAAAATTAAACAGCAGATAAAACATTTCATAAATGGCAGAACCAAAGTATTGCTTATCAGCATACCATGTCTTTTACAGCACAAACAACAAAATACACCACTGAAGCCCCTTCTCCCCTAAAAATACATCTGATCTAACAAGACAAGGATCACCGTAGCAAACTGTACGATGCTGTGGAATTTGTAAGAGCCCGATAAATATTGCTGAATGGATGGCATAGCTGGGAGGCCAACATGACGGGTAGTTTTATTAGTCAGACTGGGAAAATCAGTCGGAAGACACCTTCTTAAAGCACACCCCTCATGTATCTATAATTTCAGTCACTGAAATTAATCAGGGTAATAAATAAGTCAATGACACAAAATAGCCCTTACTGATAGTTTTCAGACATGGAACTCGAATAATGAACATAGGAAACCATGGAAATTGGAGAAATATTCAATACCTGTCCTGATCTGATTTGGGAAACTGACGAGAGGTAAGAAATAAGTACCAGCTAATAAAAGTGATACACAGGTTTCACCCAAAAGACAGTGGGCAGCAATCACCACAGGTCTAATACCCCAATACGGCCTTTTGTATAAACGGCCTTGAAGCTGGAATTGTGTAGGAGCTTAATTATTTTAGAAGCAGACACGATGTCTAAACAAACAAAAATATATGTTTGTACATAATAAATATACAGTATTAACCTCTACTTCTACATAGAGGTTAGCATAAAGCCTATTTTAAAAGCTTACATACCCACTTACAGTGGGCAAAGTCTAATTATACCAAAGCACCAAACAATGAATGAAACGAAAACCTCAGCACAGGCATCATTTCATGCTGACAATCAGACTAGAAAGTGTAATGTGACATTACAAGTATGAGCTTCATTTAAAACTTTTTTCTCATTTATGTGAGTTTTACTTTTATACAAAAAATTATTTCAGACAAGCGAGAAGAAAAATCAACTTGGACATTCTTAAAAAGGCAGACCCAGTTCTCCCGCACCGCACCGGGAGCAGAAGCGGTGACAGACCAGCGCAGAAAGAAGGCGGTCTCGGTACCTGTCCACACACGTGGTGCTCATCGTGTCCAAACGCATGTACAGCATCTCGGTCGCCTGTGCAAGCTGTGCATCCGGTGATAAGGAAAACTACTCTCCACCCTCCTTCAAAACAAGTTGTGACAGAAAAAACAAATAACATTTCCTGGAAGTCTGCAAAACGACTCATGATGTTGAACACCTTTTCATGTAATTGACCTTTTAAAAAGCAGCTTCGAGGTATCGACATACGATGAACCTGACTTGTACACTCCCGTGAAATCGAGACGATGAACGTTGACGTCCCCTCCAGAATTTCCCCATGCTCCTCTGTAACCCCTTCTCCCCACCCCAGCCGATGTCCCCAAGCAAATACTGGTTTGCTGCCACTAGATTACTTCACATTTTCTAGAATTTTGTGCATAAATAGAATCATACAGCAAGAATTATTTGTTTGGCATTTTTAGTCAGAATAATTATTTTGAAATTCATCCACATTATTACGGACGTGAAAAACTTGTTCCTTTTACTACAGAGTAGTAACACATTGTAGAGGCATAAGAAAACTTGTTAGTCCACTCACGTACTGATAGGTACTTGGCTTTTCCAGTTTCGGGTTATTACAAGTAAACTTTCTATGAATATTAATTCCTAAGTCTTTACAGGGAGGTGTGCTTCCATTTCCCTTAATACCTAAGAGCTGAATGACAGGACGACATGGCACACGTTTAACTTTAAAAGGAATGGCCCTTGCTCTAGGGCACGTATCGGTGAAAATACTGCTGCGTGGAACTTCTGAGATCTTCCTGCCTGTGCTATTCTCTAGGGCTTTTACGGTGTCATGACTTATATTAAGTCTTTTATAAACCCTGAATTTATTTTTGTGCATGGCATAAGTTGGTGATTGAGTTTCTTTTTTTTGCATGTAGCTGTCCAGCTCTCCCAACACGATTTCTTGAAGAGGCTATTTAAACATATTTGCCAAAGATATCCTGGACAAGGGTTTGACCTCCAAAATACATAAAGAACTCACACAACTCCATTCCAGGAAGACAAACAACCCAATTAAAAAGTGGACAAAAGACCTGAACAGACACTTCTCCAAGGAGGACATACGAAGAGTCCAGAGACATGTGAAAAGATGCTCAGCATCACTAGCCATCAGACAGATGCAAATTAAAACCACAATGAGACACCACTTCACACTGGTCAGAATGGCCATCATAAACAAATCAACAAACAACAAGTGTTGGAGAGGTTGTGGAGAAAAGGGAACCCTAGTGCACTGTTGGTGGGAACGTAGACTGGGGCAGCCACTGTGGAAAATAGTATGGAATTTCCTCAGAAAACTGAAAATGGAACTGCCTTTTGACCAGGCAATTCCATTGCTGGGATTATACCCTAAGAACTCTGAAACACCAACTCAAAAGAACCTATACACCCCAATGTTCATAGCAGCACAATTTATAACAGCCAAGTGCTGGAAGCAACCTAAGTGCCCATCAGTAAATGAATGGATCAAAAAACTATGGCACATTTACACAATGGAATTCTATGCAGCAGAGAGAAAGAAGGAGCTCCTACCCTTCATGTCAATATGGATGGAACTAGAGAGCATTATGCTAAGTGGAATAAGCCAGGCGGTGAAAGACAAATACCATATGATCTCACCTTTAAGTGGAACCTAATCAACAATAGAAACAAGCAAGCAAAATATAACCAGAGACAATGAAATTAAGAATAATCTGACAGTAACCAGAGGGGAGGTGGGAGGCGATAGTGGTGGGAAAGGGGTGCAGGGTTTCAGAAACAACTATAAAGGACACAGGGACAAAACCAAGGGGGGCTGGAATCGGGGAGGGAGGTGGGGATGGCTGGGGTGGGTGGGAGTGGTGAGGGGTAAGTGCAGATAACTGTACTTGAACAACAATAAAATAATTAAATAAAAAAATAAATAAAAGAATGTCAAACTACTTTCATGAAGTGATTTAAACCCACAAGCAGAAATATTTAATAATCTTTTAAAGCTAGGTCAACAAGAGTAAGTTGAAAAAAACAAAGGAAAGGACGACTTCTGGCCAAGATGGAAGCACAGGAAGACACACTGTGCCTCCTCACACAACCAAAACAAGGACGACGACAATTTTAAAACAAAAAAACAGCCAGAACTGACAGAAAATCAAACTGTATGGAAGTCCGACAACCAAGGAGTTAAAGAAGAAACATTCACCCAGACCGGCAGGAGGGGCAGAGAGGACTCACGGCAAGGAGGCGGCGGGAGGACCAGGGCGGTCCCACATTTGGGGGCAGACAAACCAGGCGAAACAAAGGGGGAGCAGGACAGACTGCACAACCCAGGGCCCCAATGCAGGGAAATAAAGCCTCAAAACACTGACTGAAAACGCCTGTGGGGGTTGAGGCACCAGTAGGAGACTCCTAGCCTCACAGGAGAAGTCGATGGAGAGACCCACAGGGTCCTGGAATGTACACAAACCCACCCACCTGGGAATCAGCATC
The DNA here is from genome assembly GCA_004027735.1 of Carollia perspicillata. Taxonomy (NCBI): domain Eukaryota; kingdom Metazoa; phylum Chordata; class Mammalia; order Chiroptera; family Phyllostomidae; genus Carollia; species Carollia perspicillata. The sequence goes on from PVKM010027607.1 coordinate 4,598, forward strand.
AGAAGGGCCCAGTTTGCTTGGGGGAAGCAGGGGAAGTGACTGAAAACCGCCAGAGAGCGGAGCAAGCGCTATTGTTCCCTCTTGGACCCCGCCCCCAGACAGCATGACAACCCAGCCACTGGGTTGCCCCGCCCAGGTGAATACCTAAGGCCCCACCCCTCACTACATAACAGGTGCATCAAAACAAAAAAAGTGGCCCAAATGAAAGAATAGATCAAAGCTCCAGAAAAAAATGAAACTAAGCGATGAAGAGATAGCCAACCGATCAAAAGCAGAGTTCAAAACACTGGTAATCAGGAGCTCACAGAATTGGTTGATTTTGGTCACAAATTAGAGGAAAAAATGAAGGCTACGCTAAGGGAAATAAAGGAAAATGTTCCTACCAATAGTGATGGGAAGGAAACTGGGACTCAAATCAATGGAGTGGACCAGAAGGAAGAAACATCCAGTCAGAAAAGAATGAAGAAACAAGAATTTTAAAAAATGAGGAGAGGCTTAGGAACCTCCAGGACATCTTTAAACATTACAACATCTGAATTATAGGAGTACCAGAAAGGGAAGAGGAAGAGCGACAAGTGGAAAATTTATTTCGACAAATAATAAAGGAGAACTTCCCCAATCTGGCAAAGGAAATAGACTGCCAGGAATTCCAGGAAGCTCAGAGAGTCCCAAACAAGTTGGACCCAAGGAGGAACCCATCAAGGCACATCATAATTACATTAGCCAAGATTAAAATGAAGGAGAGAATTCTAGAAGCAGCAAGAAATAAGGGGACAGTCACCCCCATCAGACTGTCAGCCGATTTCTCAAAAGAAACCTTACAGGTAAGAAGGGGCTGGAAAGAAGTATTCCAAGTCATGAAAGGCAAGGACCTCCATCCAAGATTGTTCTATCCAGCAAAGCTTTCATTTAGAATGGAAGGGCAGATAAAGCGCTTCTCAGATAAGGTCAAGTTCAAGGAGTTCATCATCACCAAGCCCTTATTATGTGAAATGTTAAAGGGACTTATCTAAGAAAAAGAAGATAAAAATATGAACAGTAAAAGGACAGCAAATTCACAATTATTAACATCCACACCTAAAACAAAAGCAGACTAAGCGGTCACCTGAAACAGGAGCAGAGCCACAGAAATGGAGGTCCCATGGAAGGTTAGCAACAGGGGAGTGGGAGGAGAGGGTGGGGAGAAAGTACAGAGAATAAGTAGCATAGACGGTGGGGAGAAAATAGACAGGGAGAGGGCAAGAGTAGTGTGGGAAATGTAGAAGCTAAAGAACTTATGACACATGGACATGAACTAAAGTGGGGGGAGTGTGCAGGGTGGAGGGGAATGAAGAGGGAAAATGGGACAACTGTAATAGTATCATCAATTAAAAAAAAAATATATATATATATATATATAAAAAAAGAAAAAACGAAGGAAAGGATACGACTTGGGGTAGAGAGCCGGGCTGCAGTTTGCACAGTTCGATGAGCAGCGTTGTGTACATCACTTCGATGTGAGGCGGTGCTGGAAGCTGAAACAGCTCTGCGAAGATCACCTACAAGGAACCGGCGGTCAGAACCCAGTCCCATCTCTGCATGACTATCAGAAAGACCTCAGTGTCCTAAATGTAGCCTCTAACTCCACGACATTTACAGCAAAAGAATAACTGCTTTTTAATCTTTAAAATTATGCTCTTTAAAACATGAAGATCTAAAATTTAATGCTGTAATAAAAATTTCTCCTTCCTATAACTCCATCAAAATAAGAATATGCAAACATTGATGTTTATTTGATACTCCCAGAGAACCATGCAATTAAATTGCAGCTCAGGAGTTGATTTACTGAGGCGCTCACAGATCCATCCATTTCGTTCTCATCAGTTAAGCAGTATAAACACTTATGGGACTCTGAAGATGCAAACACAAGATTTGAGTCAAGTCATTCCACTCTGCTACTCAAAACTGGCGCCCGGAAATCGTTTTGATAATCCAGGACTTCTCTGCCGCGCCTCTTGTTCAGAAACTTGTTTCCTTCCTCCCTTTGTAATACGTGGATCGCCCACCTACAATTCTAAAGTCTGATCTGCGCTCCTTCCTCTGAATCCCGTCTTCCACACTTCCATACTTCATTCTGATGACTTCCTACACATTTTGCACGTTTAAAGACATGACTTATATTTTGCACTTCAATTGACGTGTCAGTGAGTCAAATTCAGGGCCTAAGCTAACTCTCAAATTTTGCAAAACCTGGACTGATGCGGTACTCTTTTAAGAAAGCACACATTTGCAGTATAAATAAGCAAGTGAATCTTAAATAATATGTCATAACAATTGCTCATGAGTGTTTTAACTTAAAGGAATGTGTAATCGACAGTTTGACCCATGGGCAAACTACGTATATACATACAGGGCTATAATATAGCCCTGAAACACTATTTTAGGATATAAATCTCACAAGGTGTTCAAATGTACTGCTAATACCATCCTTCTATATGACTTCATATGGAGTCAAAAGCCTTATTCACTCTTCCTACTTCCAAAGCAACCGGCTTTTTCGATTCCTGAGAATCAAGATCCATACTTAATCCAACCTTGTGATACAGGAAATAATGTACTAGTCAGGTATAACTACTACTAAGAAGCCAGATAAACACAGTTAAAAATAGATTATCTACCTGAAGTAATACGATATTTTAAAGTATTTAAGTCACTTATACATCTGTTAAGTGGACAATGTATCGACAGAGCTAGAGGTAACTTACATTATCCATGATAACTATCCATGAAGACATACTATATAAATAATTTATAGGCAACTCAAAATTCCATTTGGCTAATGGTTTCAACCTCCTCTTTTCTCTGTCCTAACATGGCTAACAGAGCACCAAAACAGACAGCAATGTCCTCGCTCCTCTGTTAACTTTCAGTACCTGACAAGCAGCAAGAAAAAACAATAAGCCGAGAGTAGACTGCACTTTAAGTCAACAGAAAGATTCTGAAACTTAGAAAAAGCTCCGGGTGGAATGCATACCTCAACTATGTGGTAGTTCAAGGGGATCTTGTTCTTCCCTGGGTAGCTCACCAGCTGTGCAGCACTGTAAAAAGTGTAACTTAAGTTCAGTGAGTATACAAAGATACATGAACAATCAAACAAGTCGTTTCAAAAGCAGTGTGTTTAGATACAAGGAAAGGGAATCTTTTCGGAAATGTTCTGGGTTTCGGTTACTTCACTGCAGCATAAATTATTTTGCCTACCACAAGGAAACTCTTTAATGCATTCAAACTCTTTGAAAGATCAGAAGGAGTTTAATAACAATTAAAGAGGCAAATTAAATGTACTAACTTAAGAAGTTTTAATGGGGTAGACCACTTCCAAAAGACACTATTTCCTTCCACCTTACAATGTAAACCAAAATTTCCAAGGCTAAAGAAAATATTATTTGTCCACAGTATATTACAAATGTCCACACAAAAGAAGCTGGCATCATATGCATTACTATAAAGTATTGCACAGCATCCAGAAAAGTACTACTTTGAGAAAGCAAAGCATACTGGTCTTTGCAAGACATGGTGTCAGGAAGTGAGACTTTCTTACACTCTTAATGTACAATTCTCTCTTACCATCAAAATTGCTACCTTTTCTCTACTCTAAAAGTAACAAGAAAAGAATCTTACCAAGTCTTTCTTTCCTTCCAGTGGGACTTAATGATGCAGTGAAGATTCTCTTCTATTACAAATCTTTCCACTGAATGACTCCCTGGCATTACAGGACCCTGGAAAGAAAACCAAATGTATGCGCTACAGACCTACAAAAAGATTTTCTTTCATTTTTTCAACAATATTTGAGAGCTTATTATATTCCGTGCTATAATGGGTGCGGGGGATGAAAGTTTGAGAGTGTGAAAGCTCTGTACTTTCGGCAAGCGTTGCTGCCGTGTTCATTTGTCCCGACGGCAGAGTGAGAGCGGCCAGCCGCAGTGTTTGTCCTCTGCCCCTGACACCGCTGACACCACGCCATCACAGCCCACCTCGAGTCTTGTTAGAAACAAAACCACTTTTGTGTATCAGTAGCCCTACACAGTCTGATTTGCTCTTTTAAACTTCAAGGATGGATTATTTCCACAATAAAATGGAGGGAAAGTTTAAATCGAATATAGACATTAAAAAATCATGTATGAATTGTAAGATACCCACATTATATTGTTTAAAAATGGTTAAAAAATGTTACCTACATATTGTTTAGTGTTTAAAAAAGTATATGCAGAGCAAACAGGCTCAAGGAGTTTATCTTTATTTCCTTATTATTTACTATTACAGACTCTTAATGGTGACTTTTACTTTAATCTTCTCCACAATATTTAATTCGTCAAAATAAACATTTTTTTTTTCAGAGACCAGAGCAAAAACTCCCAAATCCTCTTCATTTTGAGGGGAACAGATATTCTGTATTTTGTGCTCTTCTGGCAAAGCATGATGGGTACATTATAGAGGCAGCACCAATTAACTGTACATAGTACAGGTGAGGTGAGGTGTGAGGTCCCATTCTAGTTCTCTGCACAAACAAACACCTAATCACAAAGAGTCTAACAGTCTTAAATGTAAATTAGACTTTCAATTAGAGAAACCTAATTAAACCATTATATCATGTTGGCTAAGTGTTTATTACACATATATACATATATTACATATATAGCAAAGTGCATTACAAGTTGATAATTCTATATACATAACCAATTACCTGATAATTTTTTACTGAGATAGATTACACATATACCAAATTTTCACTGGTCATTAGCAATTTATGGCAGGACAGAAAAGAGAAAGAAAACTCAAATTTGACCTCAGATGGTAATACCAGTTCTTAAGCCAATAGTTTTCAACTGGGGACAATTCTGCCCCTGAGAGAACATCAGGCAATAGCTGGAGACATTTTTGGTTGTACAACTGACATTTAGCTTCTAAATGCTACTGGCGATGAGAGGGCAGAGGCCAGAGATGCTGCTGAGCGTCCTACAATTAATTCACAGGACAGCTCCCCACAACAAAGAATTATACACCCCAAAATGGCAATTTAGCTGAGCCCGAGAAACTCTGATCTATACTGACTGGGATGCACGAAGCCCGCGATTTCCAAACTTTTTCACCTCATGGCATACAAACTAATTACAAGAAATCTGCAGCACCCCCAAAAATTATATTTTTGCCAATCTGACCAAAAAAATATGTATGATTTAGATTCAGTCACACCAGATGGCCATTACTGGGTGTCTGCTGCCATTTTTCAACTTGACAACGCAAGGGAAAACAGGTCAGTGCTCCCGACTAAACAGCCAGGTGCTGCATGTCCAAAAAACTTTCGACACACCAGTGTGCACCAGCTGAAAACTGCGCACTAAGCCACAGGCGAGCTACCTCGTGAGTTTCTAGTCTGAACAAATCCAGTAATCACTGGGCCTGCTGGTTGGCTATTCAAGTTAAGTCAGACATTCAGATGCAGAGGTATAAAGTAATTGAAGCATAGTTGCAGTGTACATTTTTAAAAATATTTATTTATTTTTTTAGAGAGGGGGAAAGGAGGGAGAAAGAGAGGGAGAGAAACACTGATGTGAGAGAGAAACATCGAGTGGTTTTCTCTCACTCGCCCCAGCTGGGAACGGAACCCACAACCCAAGCATGTGCCCTGATGGGAAATCGACTGACAACCTTTCACTTTGCGGAACGCCCAACGAACTGAGCGACATTAGTCAGGGCACGGTGTAAAATTTTATTTGTTGATAAAATGTCAGTATCAGAATTACACACTTTCTTAATCATTAAAGTATAGTGGCTGCCAACAACTTGACATCATAGTAAGAATACAGACATTTTAAAACTATAAAGTCAGCTTATACTCATCTTTGGGGTTTTTAAATTAAAAATACTTTCTTTTTAAAAAATTATTATAGTATAGGAAATGGAGTAGCCCAAGAACTTACACACCATTACCTTACATGACCCATGGACATGAACAATGGTGGGCAGAGGGTGTGGGTGGAGGGGAGAAAAAAGGGAAAAATCAGGACAACTGTAATAGTATAATCAATAAAATACAATTAAAAAATAGAAAATAAAAAAATGATTACATAATACGAATAAGACAAGCTGTAAGAGTTAGAGTCATGGGTAATCTCTAACACTGGGTAGTTTTCTTGAAAAACAGCATTAAGAACAGCTAAAGTTATTGAGCATTCATTATGTATTCTGTTCTATGCATTTTGTTTATTAATATGTAACTTAATCCTTCTACGACTTTATGAGATACTATTATTATTCCAGCAGGAAGCTAAGGTAGAGAGGTAGATTACTCACCCTCAATCACAAAGCTAAGGTCTGACTAAACCAGGGTTAAAACCCAAACCAATCTCGCTCTCGAACCTACTCTCTTCAACTGCACACTGTGCTGTCTCTTAATCCATATACACATGCTATATATAATTTCTTGCATAATGAGGTAATGCCATTCAATTAAACTGGTAACTTTACTGCCACTGACCGTCTTAGGTAATAAACAACTTAAGATTACAATGTATCGGGGGCATGCTACAAGCCAGACCGAACCCCAAGTACAACGCAACCCAGGCCCTCTGACAGGAACCTCTGCTGGTCACGTACCTCGGGATCGTCTGTGTAATCAAACATTCTGAAGATGACCCTTGGCATTGGGTACACTGAGTCCTCGGTGTGAGGAGGAGGCGTAAAAGGAGGCAGATTGTGCTGGAGTGCTTCACACAGGATGCTGTCAAAGGCAAGATAAGGTCTTAGGATGTGCCGCTCCTGCCAGCGATCCTTTTTCAATTTCTGAATCTGGGCCCACAGGCAATCTAAATACTAAAGACATCAAGTTTTAATAATTAATATGTATTTGGAGGCTAAAAGAAATAACATGTTGAGTAGACAAAACCCATAATCGCTACTTCTAAAATATAGGGCACAAAAGTAAGCTAACTTGCAATTAAGTACAGCACGAAGGCACGGTGCTAATGCCTTCACAAAGTCTGTCTGTCTGAGGCCACTACCCGTTACATATTTCAAACTGCGCATTTAAGTAAAAAAACACGCCAACCCTACGACATCTGAAATGTCCCAGAACAGGGAATGTTTCATTACATTCTAACGTTTGTTAAAGGTCCACTATATGCCCAGGGCTATGAGGAGGCCAGCCCCTGAACGAAAAGCGGAAACCTAGCTAAGGTACACAAATGGAATGACGTGAATACATCACAGAGAAGAGAATGTACTCAAGGGCTGACTGTGCCCGTATCACGAGAGACTGGAATCAATTTACCTCTTCTTGTGGGTGTGGTTTCTCAGCAGTCCATACTTGTAACATGGGCACATGAGTCTTTTGACGTCTTCTGAAGATAAAAATAAAAATCTACAATTTAGGTTTTTAAAACTATGAAAGATGTTCAGTTGTTTTCTTAACAAAATGCAAATTAAAGCAGTGAAATAAATTTTTATCTATCAATTTGGCAGATAACGAAAATTTGATAGTGTACCATTTTACCAAAATGTAGGCAAACATGCAGTTTCAAACACTAATATAATCTCTTGGAAAGATCTGGGAGAGCATATCTTTGCAAAGTAACTCGACTAAATCTATCAAGGTTAAAATTAAGACATTTCAACCAGAAATGCCATCTCTAAGAATTCATATCCCCCATGAATATATTTTCACATGCACACAAAGACATTTGTACAAGAATATTTGCTGAGACATAGTTTATAATAGCAAGAGAAATAAATACACCCAACTGGAAAGAAATATTTAAAGAAATTAGTTAAATCAATGGCGGTACATTAAAGGAGTGGAATACTGCACAACTGTTAAAAAGAACGAAGTAGAGCCTATGTGTTTGCGCAACTAACCCGAGTTACATTAAGGCGGGGAAAGCAGGTCAAGGACAGTATGCAGTGAACTACTGTGTGTGTGAAACGGGGAAGGACACACACCAGCACTCAAATGCCAGCATATTCATACACTTTTGTTTTTATTCCTTGGCAAAAGCTGCATTTTTAAAGAAAACCAGCATTTTTCAAAACTATAAGAACATTTTTAATATCGAACATTTAAAGGTCATTTACATATTTATAAAAAGCAGATTTCTATCTTTAGACTTCTTTAGCTTTATTTGTAACAAAGTAGCTATTAACAATATCCAAAGAAGTATCTATGAATAGATAGAAAATGAAACGTAACAGAATTATTCTGAAAAATTAAGGGAAACAAAGCCATTACCTAGTTACTGGGTAATTAAGCATAAGTTTACTAATAAGACCTATTGTTAGTATTAAAGGTTAAAGAACACTGTTTCAAAGAACTTGGTTTAGGATTAACCTGCATGAAATAAATATGTTGTTATGTTCTCTGCTTGAGGCATAAATTAGTAACACAGATGTCCAAATCTCTAAAGTACGGTGACTCAGTAGGTCTGGGGGTGGGATTACAGCACAGTTAGTACCACGGATGACTCTTACGCACACTGATATCCAGAGCCACTGTGTTAAGATGTTTTATGCCTTTGCAACAGGCACAAAAGCAGCCTAGCAGCAGCTATGTTACCAACCCTCCTGCATGGACAAACCAAGTGAGCAACATACTTGACTGCTCTGAGGTTTCGGTAAGTCACAGCAGCAGAGGAAGAGGTTACCTAGAGAAAGCACCAGGGAACTTGACAGCTTGTTTTAGAGAAGCGCAACTCAAATGGTATTACTGAAACAGACAAGACATAACACTTATGGCATCAGGAATGGCTTCCCTGACTAACAACAACGAGAACTAGCAGCTGTGCCCTTACTTAAGATAGCTTTCAGTGTTGGCAAAGATGCGGTCCATCTCCGCATCCTTCTTCTCATACAACTCCTTTCCAACCCAGGGCAAAGACGACAAAAACGCGTACACGTACCAATCCCGTCGCACCTAAAGAATTTTTAGAAGGTAAGTGTAACATGTACAAGTTCATCTTCTTTCATATTGTACACGTACTTATTCCTGAATGAAATTCTGTTGAAGCTATTTAACAGGGCTTAAGTCAGTCATGTAGTCCATTCAGAGCATTTCTAGGTATTTTAATTTTACTCTTACTAGACAGAATCATTTAACACTCAGATGTCATGAGAACCCACCAGTATACCAATTAACTTAACTTTTAGATATTAAAAATTTATAGCATGATAATCTATTATCTTTTTTCAAAAAGATTTTACTTATTTATTTTTAGGGAGGGGGTAAGGGAGGAAGAAAGAGAGAAACATCAGTGTACAAGAGATACATCAATTGGCTCCTCTTGCATGCCCTGACCTGGGGACCTGGCCGGCAACCCAGGCATGTGCCAGGACTGGAATCGACCCAGTGACCTTTCAATTCGCAGGCTGGCGCTCAATCCACTGAGCCGCACCAGCTAGGGCTATCTTTTGTTTTTTAATAGTAAGGGTTACCAGTGGAAAATTCCTGGTACCATACGGACATGATTCAGCACACGGAGCTTTCTTACCTGAGGTACGTCCTCTTCCTGAGTTACACTCACAAAATTTTCAAACATAGCAACCATTGATGGGGCTGCAATGACGTGACAATTCACAAGATCAGATAAAAAACGAACCTGTTGGGGAAAACAATCCTATTAAGCTGAAATGTCCCCTAAAATAATAACCAAACAAATAATCTTCTAAGGGTAAAACCCCAGGTGTGAAAAACTAGAGCCCAATGGCCAAATCTAGCCTGCTGCCTGTGTTTTTTTGCATAGCCTGCGAACTAAGAATAATTTTTCCATCTTTAAATGCTTGGAAAAAACCCAAAAGAATGCTGTATGACTTATATAAGGTCCATAAAATTAAACTCCAGCCGCGACCATTTGTTTACATGTTGTCTGTGGCTGTCTCTGGGCTGCAGCGGCAGAGCTGAGCAGCTGTCACTGAGACCTGATGGAGGACAGGAATCTGAGCTTTACCGGGTCCCACTCTGCCCCTCACTGAGAGCCGGGACTGTGACAGCCGGGCTACTTCCATCTACAGTCGTCTTTTCTATTTGGCTACTGCTGCAAAAACCAAAACGTATGTGTAAAGAATCATATACGACAGGGAGATGAACTAGGAAAAAGAAACCATTGGACTTGGGAATGAACTCTGTGGTACCTTTAATTGAAACTATTCTTAATGAGAACAGTTTCAAATGAGCAGCTGATGTGGTGAGCAGGGAACTGTATCGGAAAAGAACAGGCAGGCTCTCCCTCCCGGGTACACACCCACTCTTTTCTTCCCCCACAGGCGTGCATCTCCTAAACTCTAAGGGTCTCCTTGAGACTTGCAACCAGGGGAACAATGGGCAGGGGCAGCTCATTGGGGCCGTGCCCCTGAACCTGTCTCCAAGGCCCCTTCTCAGTGAGCCGACACCAGCCCTGCCGTGACTGACTTCTGTAACTGACGTTCATTTCTCAGTGGGCCAAAGCAGCCCTGCCCACGCTTTCTCTTGTTGCTGCTTCTATTCTAAGCTCTTCCTTGCTTCCCTGTCCCCAGCTTTGATAAACGTACTCTCAAAATAAAGGTAAATAAATAAAAACAAATAGAGACAAGACATTATGTGGTTGTAGTTCACTTCCCTCTGTCCCTGTCTTAATACACCAAAACAAACAAATGAACAAGCAGACAAACAAAAAACCTTACCAAATATACAGCTTCATTATAATTATTTGCTTTCAAAGATTCTTTAAGTTGACGAATCATGGCTTCCACAAATTCTCCACCGAAGTTGTAATTCCTGGCATTCAGCAATCCGACTAACGTTGTATAAATTGTCAACTTCTCGGGTAACAGACGTGCACTGATTTGAAAACCCAGTTCAACAAGAAAACCCCAGAACAGCAGCATTATGTTAAGTTGCTGAATTTGTATCATTACATAAATGTTAGCATTTATGCTATCTGTTAGCATTTTATTAACTTTGGAACAAGATTACTTTTAGCTGTTTTTAAAACTACTTCAGAGAAGGCATACATATTGAGAAGAGTTACAGGTATTTCACAATTTTTGTTTTTATTCTAATTAGTTAATCCAAGAGTTAATAAAGTAAAACACTGTAGTTACCATACTGAAAAAAATATAACTAGTGATAGAGCAGCTTTTATTCCATGTTTAGTGGAACTGAATACTTCTACAGAAAATGGTTTTCACGGTAAAATATCTCAGAAATACTGGGGGAAACCAGCGTCTTCCATGCAGCATCATTAAGGGGCGAGATGCAGCCTTTCTGAACTTGGCTAACTGAGTGTTCAAGTAAGATTCCACTCCGAGAAACACAATTCTGGTTGCTTAGAAAAAATTCAGAACTAAAACTAGTTTCAACTAAGCTTTTATCGGTTAAATTCCTAAAATTTTAAAATGGTACTCTGATACAGTAACACTTCTTTACATCCCAGTTTGCTTACTCTAAGTATGTTAATTTTCATTAAAGTTATTTGAAATGAAGGGAAGAAGATTATAGCAATAAGCCTTCGGGAAAAACAAGTGTTACTTCCCAATCTCCGCAGCCTTTAGAAATTAGCTAAACAGGAAAAGCAAACAGGAACTCATGCTCAGTCAGATTTTCATACACTTTTCGGGTTTTCCCAGGTACCTAGCAGAGTGTTAGGGGCAATTTAGGTTTAAAACAAAAATCCTTCCTCTGACAGTAACTACCGCATGCCTAAATAGTAATGACTTACTGCCTTTAGAGTTTAAGCGTGAATCCATTTCATTCTAATGAATGCTTTAGAAACAGAAGACGTGTGATGGTGATGGGCAACTACAGCAAATGACCCTTTTTAGTAGCTTCTTAGTCTAAGAAATGTGTTCCTGAACAGTAATTGGATTCCTTTTAAAATTGTAACTTAAATTGCGAGTGGTTAAACTGAAATCCACTAAAAAAAAAAACCCCAACCAACCAACCAAGGGATCCACTGATTTTGTATATACATTTTTTTAATTTCAAAAATGAGCTGTAAGTATTAAGAATATTTTAAAATTATTGAAATGACAACTTAAATAAAAGTCATCATCACAATGTAAAGACACATACTAGATAGCTTATACTTTCATCTGAAGTACAAACACCCATTAAACCCAGAGAAGTCAGAGCTACTTCTTGTGAGGCATGCAATTCCGAGCCTGGGAGGCGAGGGTCTGCAGTGCAGGCTCTGCCCCTCGGAGAGACTGTTTCACGGTCCCTGTGAGACTCTTCCTACTTTAATTTCCTCAAGAATTAAATGCTGATACTTGTTCTAGCTAACGTAACTCATGAGGAGTGTGCCTATTAGGAGCTTCAGAAGCGTCTTCAGCTTTCCAAGAAGGGTTATTACTTGAGTGACTGGTTTTCAACTTTGTTTGGCACTGGTTAAAAATACAAGTTAAATTCTATTATACATATTTAAATGTACGTGCTTAAAATCTCTGAATGTGAAAGTGTCTACTTTTCCACTTAAAAATAGTCAACTCAAATAATTCTCAGGATCTGAGAAACAAAACATAAGGCAAGCGCTCCATTTCGGTTCTATTCGTCTCCGAGAAAGAGAGTTAACCAGAGGTCATTTCATCTGTACACACTTCCCAGCAGGAGGAAAGCTGAGCACATATGAAACACAAACACATCTTTCGAACATTTCCCAAAGCATTTAAGAGTAGATAACACATTATCACCTGGATTCACAAATCTTTTGCATACATACACTGTACAAAGCAGCCTTAGGATCTTGCTCTTGTAGTTCGGAAGGTCAGCCTCCAAGACGCCAGCCAAGCCTTCTAGGTTGCTCTCCAGAGAGCAGGCACTCTGTGGGGGACGGCACAGAAGACGGCAGTTAGGTGTTCAGCAGCAGTGGTAAGTTCAAATTTTCTAGGTGATCATAAAAACAGTTAGTCTTATACACACAAGGCACTAAGATAGGCTTTTAATACAAGTCGATTGGGCAGGACCGTTTTTTAGAAATCCACGGGAAGAGAATGGACGAAATTTAAAAAGTGAGCGGTCTAAGACAGTAGACTAAGTATTAGAAATGAAGACATCCCGGGCTCTAGTCTATCTCTAATTCACTCACTATGTGACTCTGGGCAAATTAAGTATTTGGGACTTGTTTGGCTCTTCGTTTGTAAACTTAAGAGAGACTATTCCATAAAATGTCTTCCAAGACTCTTCTATAAAAAATACAAAAAACATTTGTTTCTCAATTATCTGCATTCCGAGGCTTCCGACATGCACATTTTGGGATACAGATGCGTGGCAAAACAATCTTTGCCCAAACAGACAGCCGGGTTTTCAGCTGAAGCAATTACTCAAAGCACAGCCAACACCAACCCCAGCCCCTCCCGGCCTGTGCCTGTTTGGGTGCATACCTTTTCTCCTACTTTGCATATTAAAGATTCCAAATGATCTTCCGTTTCATTTGCATCGGACGTCTTTCTCCTTTTGTGAGGCTGTCCCCCTGTTTCAACGATGTAAAAAAATAACATTCCATGATCAATTCGCTGTCGCAAGATTTAACTTTTTAAGCCTTACGGTCTCTTTTCTGCCAGAAGCCCTGCTGTTTGTTTACACACAGTGTTAGTCTTCACTGGCCCCCTGCTTCTCAGCCCAGGCTGGATCCACAAGAGTCTCCACATCCGGGGCTGCTATATTTATGTTAATACACAATATCGTTAACATAAGGCATTATTATTAACAGGAGGCATTACTTATGCTAAATTTTGTGTGAAAGGTGCCCCACAGAGCTCTGAGTGCGGCGGCCCTCTCCGCTTCTGAGGACGGTGCTAACCACCGGCAAGCAGAACGCTCTCCCTAACGTCTGTGCTGCCACTTCCATTCTCTCCATCGGAGGCGTTGCCTGCCCCTCGGCTGCCTGTTCCTAAAACCTGTTGGTACCGGCAGTGCTCACTGTAGTGATGAAAATTATTATGTAAACTGATGGATTACAATCAGCAGACACACTAAAAACAGTCCTTAGCTGTACAGCAAATAGTTGGTGGGAAAAAAGTACGTTTTATAATTCCCTACTTTAACTACTGATGCTATTATATTAAAAAAACATATCATTTAAAGAACCTTAAAAAAA
>PVKM010027608.1:0-18722 GCA_004027735.1 Carollia perspicillata
GGGGGGCTCCCCCCTCATATATGCGTGCCCCACCAACACAGACAATACCAATAGCATCAACAATAAAATATTCAAAACCAAACCAAACCGAAAAGAAGTCTGTGGAGCCACGAGCCAAGCGCCAAAGCTGTTCTAAGGCGAGATTCCCCACGGTAGTAAGGGCTGCCCCTTATTACCCGCCTAGCCTATCCGCCCCCTCTCTGAGCACAGCTGTAATTTTGTCTACAGAACAGTGGAAGGAACGGGGTTCTGACATCGGAAGACCTGGGTTCGAGCTCCAGCTTTGCTACTTTGCAATGGAGTAGCTTGGAACAAGTTACCCAACCTCTCTGTGCCTCCGTGTCCTCATTTGTAATTTGGAGTTTGTATAGTGCGGTTGACTGAAGGGAGAAAGTAAAGAAAGGACACGTATTAGAATCTGGAAAAGAATAAACACTCAGCAAACTCTCACTACAGATGTTGCCAAGTGAGTAATGGATTACAGTCAGGAGCACAGTGTAGAAAGGGCATTTCCTTGTACTTTTCCTTTCCCTCCCAACGGAGAAGAGAAAATATGGCACCCGGCTCCTTTTACCTGAAAACCCTGGCCCAGAGGAGAGTTCACGGTCACTGGTCACGACTTCGACTTCACCCGTGATGAGAGGCACAGTCCCCATGTTGCACACTGGATGGATCCCTGTCCCTGAAATGACTCCTCCTCCCCCTCCTCTTCTCACACCCTCTGGTCCTCGACCCAGAGAACTCTGGGTAGTCCTTCAAAACTCAGCCCAGGCAGGTGGGCCTTTGGTTTCCCGTTCTTCGAACAGGCACGCCTTGGCCCCTGCCGGCCCCTCCAGGCACGCCTTGGCCCCTGCCGGCCCCTCCGCTTGCATCGCTGGGCTCTCAGAGTTCGGTAGATTGGCCCCTTCTTATCCTCAAGTGCCATTATTCCAGAGAGACCTCTCCTAACCACCTCACACACTGATCCACCCATAGTCATTCGCTGTCTCATCACTCTGCGTTATTTCCTTTATTGTATTGTCACTGCCTGAAGATAACTCAGCTTACCGGTTTTCTCACACAGTGTTGAGTTTTCTTCCACCAAGCTTGACTGGGTCAGAAACTGTGCCTGTCTTGTGCACGACCCAGAGCCCCTGAGCCTAGCACCGTGCCTGGCACCCAGCAGTACTCAATTTGGATTTCCGAATGTGACACATGAATGAATATCACGTGCTCTGAAAGCCTTCTTTGACCACAGGGTGGATTAGAGATTCCTTTGAACTTGCATTATCCTTTGGGTATGTTTCTTTGTGTAGCCCTTGAACTGTATTAAAACTGCCTATTGTGTTATTTAAAAACTGCCTTTCACCCTGGCCAGTGTGGTTTAGTTGGTTGGGCGTCATCCTACAAACTGAAAGGTCATGGGTTCGATTCCCAGTCAGGGCACATGCCTATGTTGCAGTTTTGGTCGCCTTTTGGGGCGCCTATGAAAGCAACCGATTGATGTTTCTCTCTCACACTGATGTTTCTCTCCCTCTCTTTTCCTTTTCCTTCCCCTTTCTAAAATCACTAAGCATGTCCTTGGGTGAGGAAAAAAATTCTTTTAAATAAAAACTGCCTTTCTTGCGTCCTCCCACAGCAGTGACCTTTTCAGGAGTGAGCGATGGGCAAGAGGGAGGGCGAGAGGCCGGACTGCAGAGCAGAGCAGTGTTGGAAAATGCACTGGTTTGCTGGGGTGGGGGTTTTAGATCAGTAGGGTTTCTAGTCAAGTTCCTAGTCAGAACTTCTGAGGGGGCCACATCCTGGAGAGAGGGGAATATCTTCATGGGACCCACAAGACCACTTTGGAGTGTGGCAGGAGAGTAGGTCACAGGTCATTGTGCACTCAGGTAGGCACAGGTCACCCTGCCACCCGCCCCTCCCTCCTCCCCCACCCATTCCCAAGTCCTGTGGAGGGATTATGGAAACTCCACCTGTCGAGCAGGGGGAAGAAGATAGCCTAGCCCTGCTGGTTGGCAGGGCTGCGGGGTTTTGCTGCAAATAGGCTGGGTGAGCCTAATGTGACGCCTTAGGTCTCAACAGCCCTGGGGACAGCCACGGCTGGAGCCTGTGCAGCCATGGAGGCCAGTACCAGAACCCACAAGTAGGGCTCAGCCCCTCCTCTGATGTAACGACAGCCCAGTAAGTTCCATAAAACCCGATGCCATCTTACCTGGTGGAGGGCTTGCGGAGAGATGCCCCTGCAGGGAATTCAACTTTGAATGATGGGATATTCAAGCAAATACAGCTGTTTAAATCTGAAGAGATGGAGACATCTTTGTTGGCAAATTTGGAGGTTCCTCCCACCCCACCCTCTCCTACTCTTTAACTAGTGAGTTACGGGCCAGAAACCCAGCCCCTTTGTTTTTCTCTCCTCCACTCTTTAGACTGTGAACTCTTTAAAGAACAGAGGCTGGTCTTCCAATTGTCCAGCACAAGTGGAAGCTGTCTCTGTAGTTTTACATTTTTCTAGCAGCTACCTTTAACACTAAAAAAAACAGGTAAAATTAATTTTAATAATTATCTTTTATTTAACCCAGTATAACAAAAACATTATCTTTACACATAATCAACATAAAAAGTATTAATGAGATGTTTCCCTTTTGTTTTGCACTAGGTCTTTAAAATTTGGTGTATTATTTTACACGTACAGCACATCTCACTTTGCCACCTTTCAGATGCTCAAGAGACACATGTAGCTAGTGTTTACCTCACTGGGCAGCACAGGTCTAGCATAATCCCTGCCACGGGCGGGTGGAAAGTAAATATTTATTCACTGGATGAATTTATAATACTAAATGTTATCATTACATCTTCCTGACTCTTGAGAAACGTTTGCTCCTTTCAAAGTAGTACAGAATAATAAACCGATAAATAGCCAGGTTTCACCAATACTACTTGGCAGGATATTGAAAAACAACATAATAAAACATATCTTACCATATCTTAACAATGCACATTCAAGTATGACACTAACTTCACTCTGCTTACGTCAAATTGTAGCTCAAAAAAACTTGCAGAATAAACATAGGAGGAGTATGTATACTTTGTCCTCAATTGCATGGCCATACCCGATACTTGTGGAGCCTGGTATAATCGCCTATATTTTACAGAACCTCAGAGGCTTGCTTTTTAAAATTCAATCGAGCCGTTCTGTATTTAATTACTAACCCATTTTGTTATCCATGGCTTGGCTTCCCCATGACCAACAACCATGCTCACTTGGTTTAAATGCAGATGGATCTGATCGAAAAGGTAGTCTGTGCCTGGTGGAAATTTCCTGTTGTACGAGACGATCATCCTCGTGACTACCTGGCTAATCATTTCCCATTGTGTGCTCCTGGGGTTGGAACGATTCGCCTTCCCTTTCTTAAGGACAATGCTGTGTCTTCTCTCTTATGTTAGCCCTTAACTACCTCTCAAGGCTTTCTAAGAGGCCAAGAATGTTTAATCCCTCCCTCAAAATTGCTATTGATCAACCTGGGCTGTGTCTCTCCCGTTATCACCTAGTTACTCCCAGAAAATATGAAATGGCATTGATTCTGGAACAGAATGAATGTCAAGGGCAACACTGTGAAGAGAAAACTGTTAACGAGTGCTCCTCTCCCCTAGAAAACTCAATGCCACCGCTTGTTCCATTGCCAATGTCTGTTGCTACTTTGCTGCAGAGAATGTCTCTTACTACATCAGTATCCCTAGTGGATAATACATTTTCTCGTAACAGCAGTTACGCGATGCCTAGAATCATCAGTGACCCTTTATCAGCAGCTACCAAACTCAGAGGGTGAGAGATGCGAACAGCTCTGAATCTCCCATGGGCCCCCACCAAAGCTAAGCGTTGGGGTTTCCCTATCTGAGGAAGAGGGGAGGCAGAGCCTAACGTAAGGCCCTGATTGTCCTCTTTTGGATTCTCCCAAATAGCATTCCAGCGACCTCCTCGGGCTTGAATGGCTCCCCTCTGCTTTCCGGGGGCGCTCCCTATTCTGTGGATTCCCTACACAGAGAATCATGGGGTGTCTTCCTTTCAACGGCCCTTGATCGGGCACCTACGGCATCTCAAGCTCAGAAGATGCAGTGGGGAATAGGCCCCGCGGAGCCCCTTTCTCCGAGTGCATGGGCTAGCAGAGATCCCAGAACCAGGGTCCACTCCCCTTTCCGTCCTTGCTGGTGTCTCACCCCGAACTATCTGGCTTGGGGTGTAGTTAGGAAGGACTGTCCGACTAGCGGTCTCTTAAAAAGTCAAGGTGGCTTTGAATAGAGGTGACTGACCATATTGGGTATTTACAAATCGGGTATGTGGAATATTTACAGCTTTACACATTCTGGGTGGTGTATTCTGCTCCAGCTTGTAAGGAAGGCGCACTTCGCAGCTCTGGAAACCAGAAAACGTACATTGAATGTAAAACAAGTACTTCACAAATCTTACAGGTGAAGCCGAGCTCTGGTTGCTAGGCAACCTGACAGACTCTCAGCGAGGACCAACTTGTCTGGCACACTTGACCATCTCTCCCCAGTGGTGGGACGCGCCGGCCCCATTGGCCCCCGGCTCCTCTCGCTCGGCTCCAATTGGTCGGAGAACCTCTCAGTCCGCTCCCGTTGGCTCGCGCCGTCTCGTGCCGCTCTGTCATTGGCAGGCCGGTTCTCGGGCCACTTCACGTCACTCTCTCACCCCACTTCCTCTGCCCTCAGACTTCGGCACCGCCCCTCCTCCCGCCCTTCCATCCACGAGGGAAAAACTTAGCGAGCTCCCGCCTCCATCTTCCTTCTGATTGGAAGAAGGCGGGCTGCGGGGCGGGCACTGCCGGCCTAGTCTGCCGGCCACGATTGGCTGCTCGAGCCCCTGCCCCGCCTTCCACCGCCTCCCGGCGGTGCCGGAGTCGGGAGGCTGGACGGCTATAAAGCTGGTGGCGAGGGCCGGCACCCCACCCTGCGCCTTCGTGGCTCTCTTCTTTTTTTGTGCCGCCACCCGGACACCTTTGGGTGAGGAGCCCGCGAGGGGGACCGGCGCTGGGCTGCTGAGGGGCCGCGGGCGGGCCGAGGGCCGGTTGGAGGCGGTGCCCTTGACTAGGCCCGAAGCAGCTCGGGATCCGTCTGGCTCCGGACAGAGGGGGACCTGGCCCCGGGGGCGGCCCGCCGAGAGTCTGTTCCGTGCGGGGCTCCCCGCCGGGACCTGCGGGGAGGAGAAGCCGGGCCCAGGGTGCGGGCTGGGGAGCTGCGGAGGGGAGACGGCGAAAGGGCGTTGAAGGTTACGGTCCTAGTGTTCCAGTCAGCCGGGAGCTGGCGGTGCCAGGGCAGGGGTCGTGCCCACCGAGGGGATGGGGCGGGGGGTGGGCTTCAGGAGGGGCGAGGAAGGAGCTGGGCCGCCAGGGCGTTCCGGAGCCTGGGGTGAAGGAAGGTGGACGCCGAAGGATGGGGAAGATCACGCTCAGGTAGTAGGTGTCCGGGGGTGTGTCTTCCTGGCGCGGCGGACGGAGGGGAAGGGAGGAAGGAAGGCGGGCAGCCCGCCTTCCCGGCGCAGGTGCGAGGAAGCATCACCCCCGCGACCTGGCCCGGCCGAGGACTGGTGCTCCGGACTGCTCCGACCGTGCCTGCCTCCCCCACCCTCCCGCCTCCATATTTTCTACGTCTGTACCTCCCTCCTGCTAACAGCTCCAGGATTAGCCTGACCTGCTAGGGTGGTTTCGTGAGCAGGCACCCGCGAGCCTTCATACACAAGGACATTTCAGAACCAAGGTTATGGGGTCTCTGAAAAATCCCCTGTCCTGCCTTGACCAGCAGTCGCGAGAGGGCTGCTCAGAGCCACGGGAGAGGAGGGACTGGACCACAGGTCACGTGAGGTTACCCCTGCTGGTCGGGCTTGCCCTGTGGCCTCGGTCGTAGGGCTTCACGGGCTCCTTCGGACACGCAGGTCTGCCGCAGCGCTTCCCTCCCGACCCTCCCGCCGAGCCGCTGCAGCAAGGGTGTCGTGTTCTGCTGCTGCTGAGTAACGTTTGCTCTGTTCCAGGGATGCATCAGGGAAAAGGATGACAAGCAAAATGGCCAAATTATGACAAATGGAGGTGCTCGTAGCGTTGACAGATTTTTCCTTCTGAGATAGAGTGTGGACTTGTGTCGCACAGATTGTGTTAGAAAGTCCTTAGCAAGTGCCTGTGCCAAATGTTTCCTTGTAGCTTGAGACATCTAAGAAGTTTGTGTTCTTTCTTTGATCAAAACTTTTTTTTTAATTTCACTTATTTGTGTGTGGATAAGAAGAGCAGGAATAGTCTTATGGGAGGGAAGTAAGACATTCTTTCCTTTGTGTCTATCCTTTGTAGGTGTCTCTTTCGAGTTTCTAAGTTTGCCCAGTTTACAATTCTACTTCAGTTTGATTCTGCTTTAGTTGGTAACTCCAATTCTCAGACGGCGTTTCCAACGGGGAGAGTTATACCCATGTTACATTTGAAGCTATAGAAGGCCACGTCACCTGTTAGGCTAATTCTGGATCCTGTTCACTTAAATAGTCCCCCGAAATACTTTCACATTCTGTTTCTCTTAACTGGGATCGATTTTGAGAATTTTTTATCAAGAATTTAGATAGCTTTTCTCCCAGGAAATGCAAAACCCTGATATGGATATAATGTGTTTCCTGGGTAGCCTAGAATGATTTAAAATCATAATCCAGTGGAACAGAATGTGGGGAGTAGAGTTGGTTGTGGATGGAGGAGCTTGTTGGGCTATATATCAGGATCTCTATTTAATTCCATTTAGATATCAATATAAAGTCTTATAATTTTATATTGGGTTACAAAAATATATAGAAGTATATGGTATTTTTGTTTCTCAAGAAGGTGGTATAGGTTAAAAAAGTTGGGGAACATATTACCCAGCCTAATGGAAGCATGGTAGGACTCAATTCTTAATCTGTTCATCCTAATGCTTGGCACATAACGATGCTCACTTGCTGTCTGCCGACTGAGTATAGTTAGAGCAGTGGGGGAGAAGCTAATCTCTCAGACTCCCGGCCTTAATTTTTGTAGGGTTTGTGGTTGGGGATGTGTGCATGTGGAAATGATTGTAAGAACCACAAATGGTCCCTTCTGATTCTGTTTCAACTCCTTACATTTTCAGGTTAGGATCTGGGAGCAGTTGAAACCTATCATTTGCTTTGAACAACAACAGTAGAAAGGCAATTTTCTGGACACTGGTGCTACAGCCTATCTTAAAAATGATAGCGAAAAGAACGCACTGGTGAGGGCTGCTACAAGTACTTGCATCTACAAGATTTGTCCCCTAGTTGTTATAACTCCACATTCAGCCACTTAAAAAAATGACAGTTGAGTGCCCTTTACTCCAAGGTTTCTAAGGGCTTTCAAAAGAATCAAAATATAGTCCCTCCCCCAACAGGAGTCTAGGGACCCAGTGCGGATGAGAAGACCACCCGTACTTTTCTTTTCAGAGCAGAACGTGAAGACTTAGTTGTGGACGACCAGCCTGTAGGAGTGCAGGGCCCTGATTAGAAAACTAGGAGATCTGGAAGAGGTAGCTTACCAGAGGATCTTGAAATATGAATAGAATCTCTGATAAGCAGAGCAGTAACTGGGTGGTGGGGGAGGTGCAGGGAGGGGAGGGGGATAGGCAGGAAATCCATGTTTTGTGCTTGGAGAACTAGACCAGCAACGTGTACAGTGTCAGCAAGGCTTTCTTAACAGTGGTTTTGCCTCCTTACTCCTAAGGCGGAAAGGCAGCTTATCCTAGTGTCCTGGATTTCTCTCCTGTAATAGTGAAAAGATCACCAGGTGAAACTGCCTATAGTTTACCTTGTACCAAGGTGTGTACCGGATGACCTTCTCTGCCTACCTGCTTGAGTCCAGGCTAAGGGGGAGCCAGAGGAGGAGCGCAGAGCACCGACTCAGCCCCAGCAGAAAGCCGCAGCGCAGGAACCTGGCTGGCCCTGGGCGGTCCCGGCATTCTCCAGTTTCACCTCTGCCAACTCATTGCCTCTCAGGAATCTCCAAACTCGCGCTGCAGCAACCTGCCCAGTGGCTCGTGATTCTTTAACTTCATCCTGACCTGCACTGCTCCACTCTGGCATGCGCTCTGAGAACACCTTTAGCAGGAAATAAGCTGGCCTGCTGGAAACTTGGCAGTGCTGTTGTAGTCAGAGTAGAGAGCCCCTCTAGCCGGAGCGGAAGAGGATGGGGAGCCTAATCCCGTTCCAGTGGGCTCTCCCCCGGAGTGGCGTTCCTGCCCGCACTCGTCCTCCAGGCCCCTTTCCCGGGCAGCCTGAGGAGCACAGCTGCCCTCTGGGACTTGGTTTCCCTTCTCTCTTTGCCCTAGTGCCTGCTCTCCCCACCCTCCTCTTTCTCCCCCTCCCCTCCTCTCTTCCCCCTCCCCCAACCTTCCTGCCCAGTTTATCTATTAATTTTTGAATTTTTATAAGAGTTTATTTGAGCCAAATGATGACCTACGCTGGGGAGCAAAATCTCAAATGCACTCCTTAATTAA
Source organism: Carollia perspicillata (assembly GCA_004027735.1). NCBI lineage: Eukaryota > Metazoa > Chordata > Mammalia > Chiroptera > Phyllostomidae > Carollia > Carollia perspicillata. The sequence goes on from PVKM010027608.1 coordinate 8,503, forward strand.
AATAATCAATAGTGAAAGAGGGTGAATTGGCAGTTCGGGGCGGAGGGGGGACTTCCTTGGCATAGTGTCAGATGTGCATACATACATGGCTTCTAGAAGAAATATTACTGTTACCAAAATAGTCTCAACATGCAAAGCAAATAGTCTTTTTCCCCACCAGTGAGAACTGGTCTCCATGGTCTGCTTAATTTGCAGATTACAAAAGCGTCACTTGAGATAATAAAGATAAAAAAATAGTTTATTTTTTTCAAAGTGTGTATTTAATGCTTTAATCAAAGAGGGTGTTTTGGAATGTAGTAGTCTTATTTTTTCCTGTACAACTCAGAATTTATTTATTTTGGGAGGTGAGGATAAACAGTGAATTAAAAGGTACTAAGTCTGTAAAGAGCTCTTAAATCATGTGATGATATAAAGGAAGTAAAGCTAACTAAACAGCATCTCATTGTAGTCTCTGGGCGGCGCCAAACTGGCCGGTAATTAGCACAAAGGAAACGGCTCGGAACTGTTGTCTGGAGTAAAAAAAAAAAAAAAAATCCTACGCAGCAGGTGGGCTGCGGAGAATGCTGCAGGTCACCATATAATTTAGATGTTGATAAAGCTTGGCGTTTCTTCTCTTGATCTAGAAAATGCTTGTTTTTTTAATACAAGCAGTAAGGGGAAATCACTCTAAAAGGTTGAGGGTGAACGTGGCTGAGTTGAAAACTACGAGCGTCAGAGTAAATAAATGGAGATAATTACGTCTTGCTAGGAAGACAGGCATTTTGTTTGTGAAAAATACTGAGAACTAGGGTAATAGTTAATGTATTGGTCCCTTTGGCCTTGGCTGGGTAGCTCAGTTAAAGCGTTTTCCAGATACAGCAAGGCTGCGAGTTCAATCCTGATCAGGGCACATAAACAAGAATCAGCTGATGAATGCATAAATAAGTGGAACAACAGATTGATGTTTCTCTCAATACAGAAAGTTTTGTATTGGTCCTTTCTGTTACAAAACATTATTCACATATTTTCTCTTTTCAACAATCCCTCACAGCGAGTTGGGGAAGGCAGGTATTAGCTCCATTTTACAGATAGGGGAATTGAGGCTCAGTGAGGCACAAATTATTGTTAAAGCCACAAACTCCTAAGTGCTGAGCAAGCTGTTGAATGTGTAAAGTCTCTACTCTGGAAATTTGCTAGCCCAGTACAACTTACCTATATTCCTTTCTCTCCCCCCCCACCCCGCCCCAAAGAGTTTTAATTAATTAATTAATTAATTTATTTATTTAGACGGGAAGGGAAGGAGAGGGAGAGATACATCAATGTGTGGTTGCCTCTCGTGCCCCAACTGGGGACCTGGCCCATAATCCAGGCATATGCCCTGACTGGGAATCAAACTGGTGACTCTTTGGTTCACAGGCCAATGCTCAATCTACTGAGCCACACCAGCCAGGCTTCTCCCAATTCTTGAAAACCAAAATCTAGTAAAGAAGACTACAACTCTCCCAGCATCGTACTGGCTTGAAAGCCTGAACATGGACTTATGTCAGTTCGTTACCAGGATTGAACCTCCTCCTGCAAGAGCTAATAAAATAAAGGGGGAAAAGTGTCATTTATAAGCTTTTAAGTACTGTTTTTTCTAAGCAAAGTCAAATTCTGTAGTATATAATGTAATCGGACCAGGAAATGTTTATTTTAACTCACTTTGAATTAAAGCCATTATTTGTTTATGACTTTAAACAAAGTTCTCATTTGAAATTTCTAGTGCCTGAAGGAGGACACACTGACAGACCTGGAGACTGAAGTTCACTGTCCCTCACACAGGTAAGGGGTGTTCCTCTGAATGGAAGGGGGAGTTTGACTTTTCCCCTGGGGCAAATAGCCACTCCTCCGCACATCCACGGTTACATCCAGCTTTAAATGTTAAATGAGAGTGACTCAGTCGTGCTTCGGGGCCCATCTGATTTGTGTTTAGTTGACTAAGGGTTAAAACCTAGCACTGATTTTGCAGGTTAGTGCTAACTCACGAGATAATAAACTATAACCATGCACATCGAGTAGTCAGGAAAAGCACCAGTAAGCATGCGTGCTGGTAGCACTTTTTAGATTACATGATCAAACGGTGCGTAGCTGGGCAGTGCATGGAATTTCACCTTATGTGAGATTGGACAGTGATTGTCAGTGTGTTTGAAGCAATAATCTGATCACTTACGATTCTGCTTTTGTGTGTGTGCGCACACTTCAGTATTACAATTTCACACGATTATTACTGACTTCAGAAGGCTAGTAGAAATTCATTTGTTCAACATTCAGCTTCTGCCATAAGCCAAATGCTGGGGTAGGTACTGGGGACACAAGGATGAACAAGACACAGTTCCTGCTCTCTGGAAACTTTTTGTCTAGTGCAGAGAGGCTGACCCTAAATAACAGAGAAACTTGACAAAGTTTCCAGTGGCATCCTGACAATAGTCAGGTGTGCATTTTGGGACGATTAGCCAGCCGAGTGCAGGCGAGAATGCAGGCAGAGAACTCACTGAGGAGGCTGCTATCCGTCACCACCCAGTGTTGGATGCTGAAGGCCCTCCCTTCTCCAGCCGCAGGGCCAGATGGGGGCTGCGTTCTAGGCTGATCTCCTTGTCCGTCCCAGTTCTCCTTCATGCACAGATTTTAAGTTCTCAGTGGATCGTATTCGCCCCTACTGTGTCCTCCTAGGAAATAAGACCTGGAGTTCCTTTTGTCTGCGGGAAGGGGTGAGCCTTCACTTAAGAACAGACTTGAGTCTTTCGTTGGTATGTTCTTGTTGGAAGATAGTTTTGAAAGGTTTGCTGAATTGTAGTAAAAGTGTACCCTTACCCTCCTCTTTAAAGAAATGTACATATTTTATTATAAAAACAGAATGCCCATTATCCTGCTTAGACTCTTTTTCATTATTGTTATGAGTACAATGCTCTGAAAAACACCCAAGTACCTTTTTATCAGCAAAGATTAAAAAGTTATGCAGATAATTTTTTCAACTGTTAGATTTTAAAACTGTATTCTATTTAAAAATTTTTGTGATAGATACAGAATTGTGAATTCATCAGAAATATCTCAGTTCTCTGAGATTATGTGATTATATTTAAGGTGCTTATTTTTTAGGTTTTAATATACACATAATTTATGACTTATGGCCTAAGGGTAGATACCATAACGTGAACATCTCAGATCTTTAGCTAGGATTTTTTTTCCTTTCTTTTTCTAATTTGTAACTGGCCAACTTCAGAGAACATTTGAGAAGACCGCGGAAGAACATACACTTAATAAATAGGACAGTTAAAGGTAAACATGACAGACCAGAAACATACCAGACTTTCTGTTGTTTTAAGTGCCATAGAAGCTAATTATTTCCCTGTATTTTTCCTCTTTCCCTTCTTAATCTTCCTTAATTTTAATCAAAATTAAATATTTCACATTAGATGGCTTTTTGCCAAGAGAATGAGCAATATTGACTGAGTTAGACAATGTAAAAAATGTTTTCTATACCAAGACCGGAGTCATGATTCAACCTGATGTGTGTGGGTTATTTTAGTTTAGCTACATTTATTTTCCAAATGAAACACTTTAAGAATAACAGCTTATTTTGTAAGTGCCATAATATAAGAATTAATCAGAGCTAGTCAATTACCATAAATAAGGTACATACAGATTAATTCTGGGATTAAAGCCTGCCATTAATGGCTTGTTAGAAAGTTGTTTGTACCTTTGGAAGGTGATACATCCCTGTCCATATTTCTGAGAGCACTGCAAGCCGCTGGACTGGGCAGGGGAGATCACACTGTCTCCAGCGTGTTGAGCACAGACTGGAAAGTTGAAAAGAATCCGGAGGGGGGAACCTCATGAGACAGGCTGGGAAGGTAGTTAGTTAATCCTCCTGCCTCTGCCCTGGAGACGTAGAGCAGCCAGTAGGAGGGGCCAGTATGTGGACTGGTCATTGATTTATTTGGTGCTGAAACCCAGGATCGAATTTTTTTTTGAACACTGGTTGTAGAGCTCTTTTCTGTGGACTGTGCAGAAATCTGAATCTTCTTTTTACTTTTCTCTAAACTTAGAATCTGCTTGGTGACATATTACGTAGTCCTTCATATCCTCATTTCTACTTCAGTGTCACAAAGTTTAGATTATGAATTGACGTGTTTGCGCGGGCGAGGAGAAAGGTAGAACGAGGGGAGACTCGCTTCTCCCTCTCTGTTCACTCAGAGTGTCCAACAGTGAGCCTCGCGGGCCAGGACCGGAGAGGCTGCGTGCCTGAGAGTCGTCCTGAACGTTTCTTTTCCTGACAGCTGGTCAGTCACAGTTTCGCCAGTTGTTTGCTTCTGCCATGGTTTGGGAAGCTGTTTCTTCTTCAGCCCTTGGGCTCTGTAGGTCGTGCTCTAGTTCACGATCTGTGTCTTATCTGGACTGCTGCCTCAGCTTCCCAACTCAAGTCCCTTGTCCACACAGCACCAGTGACTTAGAGACAGTGGCCCTCAGTAAGAAGCACACTTTATATGTGTGTGCATAATTGAAACAAAAATGTCATGGAAAAAATTCTTACATTTACCATGTGCTATACAATCTGGTATTTTCTGGTTTTTAAATTTTAAAATGTGTTGTTTGTCATCCACGGACTTGATTCTAGAATTGGACAAACACACATCTGAACACTAAATACGTCCATGTTATTCCTGCTTTCAGTTCTCTGGTGGCTTCTCAGTGTCTTCGCGGTAACGCTGATGCCCCCCATGTCAGCAGGCCAGAGCCTTTGTGACCTGGTCAGTCACCAGGTCAACCTGTTAACCCTCTGATCTACTCGCTGGGCCTCACACTTCACGTCAGTAAATTAGTGACACGTTTTATGGTCCCTTGGAGGGTGGCTTTGTGTGTGCGGTCTGCCTTGTGGAAGATCTCCCAGCACCCTTGGCTTCATCAGCCCTTTACTGGTCACGCCTCCTCATTCTAAGACTCGAGTCGGCAGCAGACACCGGGCAGCCTGTCTTCCCGCTGTCCCCGCCACCGGGCAGGCTGCACAATTCTCCACCCGTAACGTGACTGGCTCTGTCGTGTCTTACTGGTGTGTCTCACTGTCCCACCAGTCAGGGACTGTTGGAGAGGGCAAGAGCCCTCTGCTCTGAAACTTATCCTGATCTTTGGCATGGAGTGTGTTGTCATTGGTTGGATGAAAAAGATATGAATAAGCTTCTAATATTTAGAAGGAAGATTCAACAGATACCCCTTAAGGCCTTCAATTTCAATTATGTGATTATACTTAAGGTGGTTATTTTTTAGGTTTTAATGTACACATAATTTAATGACTTATGGGCTAAGGGTAGACATCATGATTTAAGCACATCCTTTTTACTTCTGATGTTCTCTCGAGATTTCAACAGCTAACACCGAGGCAGTAGTCTGTGATTTCATTTTACCCAATACCATTCCAGAGTTTGCAGAGTGGCAGAGGACGGATGGCACAGATACAGGAGCTGACTTTCCATTTTCAGGGGTCGAATTAGTGGTGAGTTGGCAGATGCTGTGGAAGGCTAGTGAGGCACTTTGACCCGGGTGACCAACCCAGGTGACTCGTGTAAGCCAGGACCTTTGTCATGGAGGAGCTGAGAACCTGCCACTGAAGCAACAGCATCCCATGATGAGATACCTAAACAGGATATTGAGTTGCAGAGGTTAGATATGGAAAGAATTTTCTCTCTAAAAATAAGGACTGTGCCACTCCTCAAAGCCTGACACCTATATTTCTCCACCCCCTGTGCCAGGTGGGCCCTCGGACACCCCTGATGGCAGTGCTCCAGTGAGATCAGGAGGAGGAAGGAGGGCCCGTGTCCTCGAGGGCGGCAGCAGCCTGGCCTGGGTCTCTGGGTCTAACGTGGGGGCAGAAGGGCTGGGGCTGGTGGCCTCAGCAGCTCTAGGAGGAACGGGGCTCACGGGATCTGAATAACCACAGTCCCTTTGCTCCCGTAGCTTGGCCTATACGCTTATAACCATTTCCCTGTATTAAAGTCCCTCTGTTCGAAGTATACAGAATAGTTTCTGTTCTCCTAGTTAATACAACCTATGAAGAAATAGAGGCTCTGATAGTTTATGTGGCTTGCCTATAAGCACCCAGCAATGGTCTTGAGTGGCTAGCACATTTTTTTTTTTTTACTGTTAGTAAGCGTATCTAAGACAAAATTGTAAGTATTGACAGTGTGTCCAACCTTTCGGTGACCTTTTAAAAAGAGAAGGGGTGGTTTTAAGAGGTGTTATCTCAGAATTAGTTGCCATACAGATGTGTGAATTACCAGTTTTCAAATTTAATCAGATTTTTTCCCCTAATTTAGAAGCTAAGTGATACCTTGTGGTTTTATGATCATTTATTACCTATACACTAGCTGTAGCAAGCATAGAATATTGACATTTGACCCTGTGATAGGTTCTGGAACTTGTCTTTGCATAAAATTATAATCATTTGGGTTTCTGGATAGGGGGTTTCTTTGGAAGGACAGGATCACGTATCAGGCTGTGTATAGATTGGTAGACTTCTACAGTGTGGCGTTTGTACTTGCTGGGGTTGTTTAGATTAATAGAGAATGCAGTATTGTTTGATCTAACAATTTGTAAAGTCCTGTAAAGTCAGTAGCTGTGAATAACCAATGTATCTGTAATGAAGGACTGACTGACTTAATTTAAACTTCGGGTTGGCCAGAAATACATCATGTACTTCTGATTTGTGGGCTGTATTACTAAATTGCCACTGTATTTCATCGTACAGTTCTTCACAACATGGGAGAATCTTATTTGAGCTTCCTTTACTTCTCATAATCATATTGTAAATCTATAAACCCATCTAGTTTTAAATAAAGTGCAAGCCTTTCTGAAAGATGATAATTTTAAATAACAGTATTTCATTCTTGCTATAGTTGCTACTTCCACATACTTAAATTTGACTGCCCTGAGAAAACATACTAAACTTAGGAAGTAAACTAATATTGTGGTGATAGTTGAACTCTTAATGTCAGTTTATTAAGTTTGAACTTGACAACTGATCACAAAACAATATTTTTCTGTTTTTCTTTCTAAAGCTCTTTCACCATGCCTGGGTCACTTCCTTTGAATGCAGAAGCCTGTTGGCCAAAAGATGTGGGAATCGTTGCCCTGGAAATCTATTTTCCTTCTCAATATGTTGATCAAGCAGAGTTGGAAAAATACGATGGCGTAGATGCTGGAAAGTATACCATTGGCTTGGGCCAGGACAAGATGGGCTTCTGCACAGATAGAGAAGATATCAACTCTCTCTGCATGACTGTGGTTCAGAATCTGATGGAGAGAAATAACCTTTCCTATGACTGCATCGGGCGGCTCGAAGTGGGAACGGAGACGATCATCGACAAGTCCAAGTCAGTGAAGACTAACCTGATGCAGCTCTTTGAGGAGTCTGGGAACACGGACATAGAAGGAATAGACACCACGAACGCCTGCTACGGCGGCACGGCCGCCATCTTCAACGCTGTGAACTGGATCGAGTCCAGCTCGTGGGATGGTATGTCATGTCTCTGTTCCCAAGAAACGCTCCTGGGAGGCAGATAGGCGCAGGTGACCTTTGAATCGTTGCTGTGTGCAAACGTCAGCATTTGGGCTTGTTGGAATGTGTGCAAGAGGATAGCTATGACTTTCAACCTTCCTGAGTTATGAATCGGTTGTCTGTGTCACGTGGGGTAATTATCTTATCAAAATTGAGTCAAACATTTTCTTTCTTTACCAAAGTTGGAAAATGTGACTCTTCATCTCCGTGCTTAGTATTTACAGTATGGATCACCTTCTTTTCTACTGACGCTGTTTTTCAGGACGGTACGCCCTGGTAGTCGCAGGGGATATTGCTGTGTATGCCACGGGGAACGCTAGACCTACAGGCGGGGTCGGGGCCGTTGCTCTGCTCATTGGGCCAAATGCGCCTTTAATTTTTGACCGAGGTGAGTGTTTGGGAAAGTTGGTTTTTGTTTTTGTTTTGTTTTGTTTTAGTACAATGTGCTGTGGGAAAGTTGGGTTTTGTTTTTGTTTTGTTTTTAGTACAATGTGCTGTGGGAAAGTTGGTTTTGGTTTTTGTTTTGTTTTGTTTTAGTACAATGTGCTGAGGAACTTGAAAATAGAAGCCAGTGCTGACTGCATATTCATTCAGTGCGGGCACTGCCTGCTAAGCGCTTTATGCGCATTATTATGTTTAGTGTTCAGAGCGGTTACATGAGGCAAGTGATAGCATCCCCATTCTACAGAGAAGGAGAGTGGGTTTGAGTAATCACTGAAAGGAGTCACTCACTCCTGGTCACGTCGTCACTGGCAAGTTTGTTTTCAGTTCAGTAAGGCAATTGTGATCTCCTAGTTAGAGTGTGAAACTCACACAAACACGTGCATCCAAGGAGTCTCAGCCCAGTTACAGACATGGTGGTTTCTTTTCAATTGCGTATCGGCTCCACCTTGCGATTTTTATACTGCAAGTCACCAGAGGTGAGTGGTTAAGGAAGGCCCTCGATGATGCTTACTAACCTGCAGAAATCCATGGACATCTGCCTTTTTGGTTCTAATAGGACTTCGTGGGACACACATGCAACATGCCTATGACTTTTACAAGCCAGACATGCTTTCAGAATATCCTATAGTAGATGGGAAACTCTCCATCCAGTGCTACCTCAGTGCCCTAGACCGCTGCTACTCTGTCTACCGCAAAAAGATCCGTGCCCAGTGGCAGAAAGGTGGGTTTTACATTTTCCTTGGCTTGGTCTCTGGGGAGGATGAATTGCTGGGTGTCTTCAGTGAGAACCTGTTGTGTGGGCGTCCTTCATTAGTGTCTTTTATTTCTTCCTCTGGGGGGAGTGGCTTAGAGAGGGGACAGTGCTGCTGCCTGGCTTCTGGAGGCTTGCCAGGCACTTACGCTGTTTCTGTTCACTTTACCCACTTCTCATATGTGTCTGGCGCCCTTCCAGCTGTGGCTGTGGGGTTGAATCACTGAGTGGGTGGGCTTGCATATGTTCTAAGACCACGCAGGCCCTTTAAGCCGAGTCTCCTGAAAATCTGGCAGTTTCTTCCACTGCCCCAACCCCCACTGGTTTTTACAGCCAGAAGTTATGGGGATTTACCTTCCCAGTGCTGGAACCCTGGGCTGTTCAGCCTAGCCCAGGGCTGGGATCACTCGCTCCCAAGCTATTCCTTCTGATTTTTAGCCACCACATCTGAATGTGGGGTCATCTGTTCCACTGTCACTTATCTGCACCAAGTGGTGTATCTCTGAGCCACTCCTCCCATCTCTGTGACTCCGCCCCTCCTACCCCTCTGGATGAATGTGGCTTTAAATCTTTGGTTGTCATACTTCCCATACAGCTCAATTTTCTGACAGTTCTGGGTGTTACTTGTTTTGAGATCTAGTTGTGATTCTCTCTATGGCTGCTCAAGGAGGCGAAGCATGTCTACTCAAACCTCCATTTTGACCGGAAGTTCCTGTGTTTGCTTTTATAATGTCATCATTATCTCCATCTTTAACCCTGAGAAAATTCATCACTCCCCTTGTGCCCCCTCAGTGATATATTTTTTAATAGTTTTCAAAAATCTGCCACATAGCTTTTTAGAATAAGCAAAATATAATATTAGGTACATGCTTTAGGACATTTGATTAAACAACAAGCAGTCTGTGTCTTTGATGACCACTCAAAAGAGTGGCATACTTCACAGTGTAACTTGATTATGGACGTTGAAACAGTCACATCATGGCGTGGTGTCTACAAACAGCATCCCTACAGTCAGAGCTTCAGTGGAACACAGCACACAACTTCAAGGATTTGAGTGCTGTGCTCTGGCCAAGGAAAGACAGCCTCCAATTTGTTGATGTATTTCGGCTGGATTGAAAAATAGATGTAGTTCCTTAGTTCTGGATACAACATCTTTTCTAGAATGAAGCTAGCTTAGCTGAAAAAGTTCTAAGGTCCAGAGAAGGACAGTGTTTGAGTGAGTGCTGTTAACACAGTGTCATATGCAGTGTGCTTTCCCTGTAGTCCAACTTGGCTGTACAGAGGTGGTCAGAGAGGATTAGAAAACCGATATTCAGAAACCTAGTGGCTCTGGACAAGAAGCATTCTTGCACTATGTAAAATGTCACACTATTTATATTTAACATCACGTGTCACCTGAGGATACGCTTATCGATTTTCGAGAGAGGAAGGGAGAGGAAGAGAGAGAAACATCTATAG
>PVKM010027609.1:0-18685 GCA_004027735.1 Carollia perspicillata
AGTGGGGTCTGGGTAAGATTAGTGGGAGTGTTAGGGTTAGGGTGAGGGTTATGGTTATGGTAAGGTCTGGGCTAGGGTTTCGGTTAGGGTTAGTATAGGGTTAGGGTTAGTGTTAGGGTTAGTTTTAGGGTTAGGGCTAGGTTTAATTTCAGGTTTTGTGTTAGGTATAGGCTTAAGGCTAGGGTTATGGTTAAGGTTATGTTTATTGTTAGGGTTAGGGTTAGGGTTAGTGTTTCGTTTACGGTTATTGTTAGGGTTAGGTTTAGGTTTAGGGTTAGGGTTAGGGTTAGGGTTAGGGTTAGGGTTAACGTTATGGTTAGGGTTATGGTTAGGTTTAGAGTTAGGAATAGTGTTAGGGTTCGTGTTAGGGTTAGGGTTTCGGTTATGGTTAGGGCTAGCTCTAGGGACTCAGTTAGGGTTTGGTTTAGGGTAGGGTTTGGGTTAGGGTAGGTTTAGTTATAAGGATAGAGGAAGGGTTAGTGTTAGGGTTATTCTTAGGGTTGGGTTTAGGGTTAGGGTTAGTGGTAGGGTTAGATTAGGGTTAGGGTTGGAGTTAGGGTTAGTGTTATGTATAGGCTTATGGCTGTGGCCAAGGCTAGGGCTATGATTGGGTTTAGGGCTAGGGTTAGGGCTAGGTTTACGTCGTATGTTAGATTTATGGTTAGTCTTAGGGCTAGAGCTAGGGCTATGGCTAGGGCTGTGGTGAGGGTTAGCATTAGGGTTAGGGTTATGTTTAGGGTTACGTTTACGCTTACGGTTATCGTTAGGGCTAGGGCTAGGGCTTTTGTTAGGGTTAGGTTAAGGTTAGGTTTAGGGTTTCAGTTATGGTTAGGGCTAGGTCTAGGGCCTCAGTTAGTGTTAGGGTTAGGGTTAGGGTTAGTGTTAGTATTATGGTTAGGGTTAGGGTTAGCGTTAGGTTTAGGGATAGGTTTACTATTAGGGATAGCGTTAGGGTTAGTGTTAGGGTTAATGTTAGGGTTAGGTTTAGGGTTAGGGTTGGTAGGGTTAGATTCAGGGTTAGGTTTAGGGTTACGGTTACGTATAGGCTTAAGGCTAGTGTCAAGGCTAGGGCTAGGATTCGGTTTAGTGCTAGGGTTAGGGCTGGGTTTACATCGTGTGTTAGATTTATAGTTAGGCTTAGGGCTAGAGCTAGGGCTATGGCTAGGGCTTTTGCCAGGGGAAGCGTTAGGGGTAGGGTTAGGTTTAGATTTAGAGCCACGGCTAGGTTTATCCTTAGTGTTAGGATTAGGGGTAGTGCTAGGTTTAGGGATTGGGCTAGAGCTAAGCCTAAAATGAGGTCTACGGTAATATTAGTGGGAGGGTTATGGTTAGGGTGAGGGTTACCATTATGGTAAGTGCTAGGGCTAGGACCTCGATTACTGTAAGGGTTAAGCTTAGGGTTAGGTTTAGGGTCAGGGTTAGGGTTTCAGTTAGTTGTAGGGCTAGTGATAGGGCCTCAGTTAGGGTTAAGTTTCGGTATAGGGTTAGTGTTAGTGTTACGGTTAGGGTTAAGGTTAGGTTTAGTGGTCGGTTTAAATTTAGGGATAGACTTAGTTTAGTGTTAGGGTTATTTTTAGGGTTAGTGTTAGTGGTAGGGTTAAAATTAGGGTGAGGGTTAGGGTTAGGGATAGGATTAGGTATAGGCTTAAAGCTAGGGTTATATTTAGGGTGATGGTTAGGTTTAGGGTTAGGTTTAGTGTTACGGTTAGGGTTAAGGTTAGTTTTGGGTTTAGGTTTCGGTTACGGTTATGTTTATGGTTAGGGCTAGGGCTAGGGTTTTGGTTAGGGTGAGCTTTAGGGTTCGGGATAGGGTTTCACTTATGGTTAGGGCTGGGGCTAGGGCCTTAGTTAGGGTTTGGGTTAGGATTAGGTTTAGGGTTACGTCTCAGGTTAGAATTAGTGTTAGGTTCAGGGTCAGGTTTAGTTTTAGGGATAGAGTTAGGGTTAGGATTATGTTTAGAGTTAGGGTTGGAGTTAGATATAGGCTTAATACTAGGGTAAAGGCTAGGACTAGGATTAGGTTTAAGACTAGGGTAAGGGCTAGGTTTAGCTGTGGGTTAGGTTTAGGGTAGGCTTAGCGCTAGAGCTAGGCCTATCGCTAGGGCTATGGTAAGGGGAAGGTTTAGTGTTAGGGTTAGGGTTAGGGTTAGAGTTAGGTATAGGCATAAGGCTAGAGTTATGGTTAGGATTAGGGTTAGGGTTAGTGTTAGGTTATGGTTAAGGTTATGTTTAGAGTAGGTTTAGGGTTAGTGTTAGTGTTAGGGTTAAGGTATCTTTAGGGTTAAGTTTAGGGTTATGGTTAGGGTTAGGTTTAGGTTTAGGGTTAGGGTCACAGTTACGTATAGGCTTAATCCTAGGGCCAAGGCTAGGGCTAGGATTAGGTTTAGCTCTAGGGTTAGGGCTAGGTTTAGGTCTTGGGATACGTTTATGGTTAGGCTTAGGGCTAGAGCTAGGGTTATGGCTAAGACTGTAGCTATGGGAAGGCTTAGGGTTAGGTTAGGTTTAGATTTAGAGCCAGGGCTAGGTTTATCCTTAATTTTAATATTAGGGGTAGTGCTAGGTTAAGGAATAGGGATAGGGCAAGATCTAATGTCGGGTATACGGTAAGATTAGTTGGAGGGTTAGGGTTAGGATGGGGGTTATGGTTATGGTAAGGGCTAGGGCTAGTGTTTTGGTTAGGGTTAGTTTAAGGTTAGGGTTACGTATAGGGTTAGGGTTCGTGTTAGGGTTAGTTTTAGGGTTAGGGTTAGGTTTAATGTTAGGTTTAGGGTTTGGTATAGGCTTAAGGCTAGGGTTATGGTTACGGTATGGTTATTGTTAGGGTTAGGGTTTGGGTTAGTCTTACAGTTACGGTTATGGTTAGGTTTAGGTTTAAGGTTACGGTTATGGTTAGGGTTAGGGCTAGGGCTAGGGCTTTGGTTAAGGTTAGGTTTACAGTTACGGTTATGGTTAGGGCTAGGGCCAGGTCTTTAGGTAGGGTTAGGTTTAGGGTAAGAGTTAGCTTTACATTTATATTTAGGGTTAGGCCTAGTGCTTCATTTAGGATTAGGGTTAGGGTTATTGTTAGGGTTAGTGCTATGGTTAGGGTTATGGTTAGGGTTAGTGTTATGGTTAGCATTATGTTTAGGGTTACTTTTTGGTCTAGGTTTATGGTTACGGTTATGGTTAGGGCTAAGTCTAGGGCTTTGTTTAGGGTTAGGGTTAGTTTTAGTGTTAGTTTACGGTTAGGTTTAGGGTTATGGTTAGAGTTACGGTTATGGCTAGGGTTAGGGTTAGGGTTTCATTTAGGGTTATGGTTAGTGGTAGGGTTAGGGTTATGGTTAGGTTTAGGGTTAGGGTTACGTGTATGGTTATGGGTAGGTCTAGGGCTTTGGTTAGTTTTAGGTTTAGGGTTAGGGTTAGGGTTATGGTTACGTTTACGGTTACGGTTAGGGTTATGGTTAGGTTTAGAGTTAGGTTTAGGGTTAGGTATACTCTAAAGGCTAGGGTATGGTTAGGGTTATGATTAGGGTTAGGGTTAGTGTTACTGTTAGGGTTGTGGTTAGGTTTATGTTTAGGGTTACGGTTACTGTTACTTCAGGGCTAGGGCTTGGGCTTCGGTTAGGGTTAGGGTTAGGGTTACGATTTTGGTTATGGTTAGGGCTAGGGCTAGGGCTAGAACTTTGCTTAGTGTTCGTTTTAGGGTTAGGATTACGGTTACTGTTATGTTTAGGGTTAGGGCTAGGTCTTCATTTAGGGTTAGGATTTCATTTAGGGTTAGGGTTAGTGTTACGGTTAGGGTTATTGTTAGGGTTTGTTTTAGGGTTAGGCTTACGGTTACGGTTAGGTTAGGGCTAGCACTAGGGCTTTAGTTAGGTTTAGGGTTAGGGTTAGGTGTAGTGTTACGGTTAGATTTAGGGTTCGGGTTAATGTTAGGTTTAGGGTTAGGTGTAGGCTAAGGCTAGGGTCAAGGCTAGGGATATGAGAAGTTTTTGGGCTAGGGTTAGGACTTGGTTTAGGTCGTGGATTGGGTTATGGTTAGGCTTAGGGCTAGAGCTAGGGCTATGGCTAGATTTATGGCTAGTGGAAGGGTTACGGTTAGGTTTAGGGTTAGGTTTAGTGTTAGGGTTAGGTATAGGCTTAAGGCTAGTGTTATGTTTAGGGTTATGGTTAGGGTTAGGGTTATGTTTAGTGTAACAGTTAGTATTATGTTTAGGGTGAGGGTTAGCATTAGGGTTCCGTTTATGGTTATGCTTAGGGTTAGGGCTAGGATTTTGGTTAGGATTAGGTTTATGGTTAGGGTTAGGGTTAGGTATAGACTTAAGGCTATGGTTATGGATAGGGTTATAGTTATTGTTAGGGTTAGGGTCAGGGTTAGAGCTACTATTAGGGATATGGATAGGGTTAGGTTTAGGGTTACATTTACGGTTACGGTTATGGTTAGGGCTAGGGCTAGGACTTTGGTTAGGGTTAGGTTATGGTGAGGGTTAGGGTTTTCGTTATTTTTAAGGCTAGGGCTAGGGCCTCAGTTAGTATTAGGGTTAGGTTTAGGGTTAGTATTATGGTTAGGGTTAGGGTCAGCATTAGATTTAGGGATAGGTTTACTATTAGGAATAGTGTTAGGGTTAGTGTTAGGGTTAGGGTTAAGGTGAGGTTTAGGGTTAGGGTAGTGGTAGGTTTACAGTTAGGTTTAGGTTTAGGGTTAGGTATAGGCTTAAAGGTAGGGTCAAGGCTAGGGTTAGGATTAGGTTTAGGGCTAGGGTTAAGGCTAGGTTTAGGTCGTGGTTTAGGTTTATTATTAGGCTTAGGGCTAGAGCTAGGGCTATGGCTATGGCTCTGCAAGGAGATGGGTTAGGTTTACTGTTAGGGTTAGGGTTAGATTTAGAGCTAGGGCTAGTTTTATCCTTAGGGTTTGGTTTAGAGGTCTTGGTATATTTAGGGATATGGCTAGGGCTAGGTCAAGAGTGGGTTCTATGGTAAGATTAGTGGGAGGGTTAAGATAGGGTGAGGGTTATGGTTATGGTAAGGGCTAGGGCTAGGGTTTCGGTTAGGGCTAGTTTAGGGTTAGGGTTAAGTTTAGGGTTAAGGTTAGTGTTAGGGTTAGTTTTAGGGTTTGGGTTAGGTTTAATGATAGGTTTACAGTTAGGTATAGGCCTAAGGCTGGGGTTATGGTTAGGGTTATGGTTATTGTTAGGATTAGGGTTAGGTTTAGTGTTACGGTTAGGCTTACTGTTAGGGTTAAGTTTAGGGTTAGGATTACGGTTATGGTTATTGTTAAAACTAGATCTAGGGTTTTGTTTAGGGTTAGGTTTAGGGTTAGGGTTACTATAGGGTTAGGGTCAGGGCTAGGGCTAGGGTCAGTTATGGTTAGGGTTATGGTTAGGGTTAGTGTTATGATTAGGGTTAGTGTTTGGGTTAGGTTTAGGGTTAGGGTTAGTGTTAGGGTTAGAGTTAGTGTTAGGGTGAGGGTTAGAATTAGAGTTAGGGTTAAGTATAGGCTTAAGGCTAAGGTCAAGGCTAGGGCTAGGATTAGGTTTAGGGCTAGGGTTAGGGCTCGGTTTAGGTCGTGGATTAGGTTTATGGTTAGGTTTAGGGCTAGAGCTAGTGCTATGGCTAGTGCTATGGTTAGTTTTAGGGTTATGGTGATGGTTAGCCTTAGGGTAGGGTTAGATTTAGGGTTAGGGTTAGTGTTAGAGTTATGGTTAGGGTTAGGTTTATGCTTAGGGTTAGTGTTAGTTTTAGACTTAGGAATAGTGTTAGGTTTAGTGTTAGTTTTAGTGTTAGGGTTTCGGTTATGATTAGGGCTAGGGCTAGGGCCTCAGTTAGGGTTAGGGTTAGGGTTAGGGTTAGGGGTAGGTTTAGTTTTAAGGATAGATTAGGGTTAGTGTTAGGGTTAGTGTTAGGGTTACGTTTAGGGTTAGGGTTAATGGTAGGGTTAGATTTAGGGTTAGGGTTAGGGTTACAGTTACATATAGGCTTCTGGCTAGGGCCAAGGCTAGGGCAAGGATTTGTTTTAGGGCTAGGGTTAGGGCTAGGTTTATGTCGTGTGTTAGATTTATGGTTAGGCTTAGGGCTACAGTTAGGGCTATGGCTAGGGCTGTGGCTCTTGGAAGGCTAAGGGTTAAGGTTAGTTTTAGATTTAGAGCCAGGGCTAGGTTTATCCTTAAGGTTAGGATCAGGGGTAGTGCTAGGTTTAGGGATAGGGCTAGGCCTTAGTCTAAACTTAGATCTACTGTACGATTAGTGGGAGGTTTATGGTTAGGGTGAGGGTTAACCTTATGGTAAGGGCTAGGGCTAGGT
The DNA here is from genome assembly GCA_004027735.1 of Carollia perspicillata. Classification (NCBI taxonomy): domain Eukaryota; kingdom Metazoa; phylum Chordata; class Mammalia; order Chiroptera; family Phyllostomidae; genus Carollia; species Carollia perspicillata. Next base: position 6,280 of record PVKM010027609.1, read on the forward strand.
GTTTGGTTAGAGTAAGGGTTAAGGTTAGGGTTAGGTTTAGGGTTATGGTTAGGGTTTCTTTTATGGTTCGGGCTAGGGCTAGGGCCTCAGTTAGGGTTAGGGTTATGTTTAGGGTTAGGGTTAGGGTTAGTGTTACGGTTAGGGTTAGGGTTAGGTTTAGCGGTCGGTTTAGTTTTAGGGACAGACTTAGGGTTAGTGTTGGGGTTAGTTTTAGGGTTAGGTTTAGGGTTAGGGTTAGTGTGATGGTTAGAGATAGGGTTAGGGTTAGGGTTAGGGTTAGGGATAGGGTTAGGTATAGGCTTAAGGCTAGGGTTATATTTAGGGTGTTGGTTATGATTAGGGTTAGGTTTAGTGTTAAGGTTAGGGTTAAGGTTAGTGTTAGGGTTATAGTTACAATTACGGTTATGTTTATGGTTAGGGCTAGGGCTAGGGTTTCATTTAGGGTTAGCTTTAGGGTTCTGGATTGGTTTCATTTAAGGTTAGGGCTGGGGCTAGGGCCTTAGTTAGGGTTTGGGTTAGGGTTAGGTTTAGGGTTACGTTTCAGGTTAGAATTAGGATTAGGTTTAGGGTCAGGTTTAGTTTTAGGGATAGAGTTAGGGTTAGGCTTATGTTTAGGGTTATGGTTGGGGTTAGATATAGGCTTTATGCTAGGGTAAATTCTAGGGCTACGATTAGGTTTAACTCTATGGTAAGGGCTAGGTTGAGGTGTGGGTTAGGTTTAGGGTAGGCTTAGGTAGATCTAGGCCTATCGTTAGGCTATGGCAAGGGGAATGTTTAGTATTACAGTTAGGGTTAGATTTAGGTTTAGGGTTAGGGTTTGGGTTAGGGTTAATTATAGGCATAAGTCTGTAGTTATGGTTATGATTATGTTTAGGGTTAGGGTTAGGGTTAGGGTTAGCATTAGTGTTATGGTTATGGTTATGGTTAGGGTAGGTTTAGGGTTAGTGTTAGTGTTAGCGTTAGGGTTATCGTTAGGGTCCCGGTAAGTATAGGCTTAAGGCTAGGGCCAAGGCAAAGGCTAGGATTAGGTTTAGCGCTAAGTTTAGGGCTAGGTTTAGTTCGTGGGTTAGGTTTATGGTTAGGCTTAGGGCCAGAGCTAGGGCTATGTCCAGGGCTGTGGTTAGGGGAAGTGTTAAGTTAGGGTTAGGTTTAGATTTAGAGCCAGGGGTAGGTTTATCCTTAGGGTTAAGATTAGGGGTAGTGCTAAGTTAAGGAATAGGGCTAGGCCTAGATCTAAAGTGGGGTCTACGGTGAGATTAGTGGGAGGGTTAGGGTTAGGGTGAGGGTTACTGTTATGGTAAGGGCGAGGGCCGGAACTTCAATTAGGATTAGGGTTAGGGTTAAGGTTATGGTTAGGGCTGGGGCTACGCACTTAGTTAAGGTTTGTGTTAGAGTTAGGTTTATGGTTACGGTAAGGTTAGAAGTAGGGTTAGGTTTAGGGTCAGGTTTAGTTTATGGAATAGAGTTAGGATTAAGGTTAGGGTTAGGGTTTGGGTTAGATATAGGCTTAAGGCTAGGGTAAAGGCTAGGTCTAGGATTTGGTATAGGACTTAGGTCAGGGCTTCGTTTATGTGTGGGTTAGTTATAGGTTTAGCCTTAGGGCTAGAGCTAGGCCTATGGCTAGGGCAATTGCTAGGGGAAGAGTTATTGTTAGGGTTAGGGTTAGGGTTAGAATTAGGATTAGGATTAGGGTTAGTTATAGGCTTAATACTAGGGTTATGGTTATGGTTATGGTTAGGGTTCGTGTTACGTTTAGTGTTTTACTTAGGGTTAGGTTTAGGGCTAGGGTTAGTGTTAGGGTTAGGGTTAGCATTAGGGTCACGGTTATGTATAGGCTTAAGCCTAGGGCCAAGGCTAGGGCTAGGATTAGGTTTAGGGCTAGGATTAGGGATAGGTTTTGGTCGTGGGTTAGGTGTATGGTTAGGCTTAAGTCTAGAGCTGGGGCTATGGCTAGGGCTGTGTCTAGGGAAAGGGTTAGGGTTAGGTTGAAATTTAGAGCAAGGGCTAGGTTTATCCTTAGGGTTGGAATTATGAGTAGTGCTAGGTTTAGAAATAGGAGTAGGGCTAGGTCTTAAGTGAGTTCTACGGTAATATTAGTGGGAGGGTTAAGGTTAGGGTGAGGGTTACCATCATGGTAAGGGCTTGGGCAAGGGCTTCGGTTAGGATTAGGGTTATTCTTAGGGTTAGGGTTAAGGTTAGGGTTAGTGTTAGGGTTTGGGTTAGGGTTAGGTTTCAGGTTAGGTTTAGATATAGGTAGATGCTTAAGGCTAGTGTTATGGTTACGGTTATGGTTACGGTTAGGGTTAGGGATACGGTTACAGTTATGGTTATGGCTAGGTTTAGGGCTTTGGTTAGGGTGAAGTTAGGGTTAGGTTTATGGTTACGGTTAGGTTTAGGGCTTGGCCTGGGATTCGGTTCGGGTTATGGTTAGGGTTAGTGTAACGGTTATGGTTTTGGTTAGGGTTAGGTTCAGGGTTAGTGTTATGGTTATGGTTATGGTTAGTGCTAGGGCTATGATTTTGGTTAGGATTAGGTTTAAGGTTAGTGTTAGGGTTAGGTATAGGCTTAAGGCTAGGGTTATGGTTAGGGTAATAGTTATTGTTAGGTTTAGAGTTAGGGTTAGGGTTACAGTTAGGGTTATGGTTAGGGTTAGGTTTAGGGTTAGGGTTACGGTTACGGTTGAGGTTAGGGCTAGGGCTAGGGCTTGGGTTAGGGTTACGTTTAGGGTTAATGTTTGGTTTAGGGTTAGGGTTAGGGCTAGAGCTTCAGTTGGGGTTAGGTTTAGGGTTATGGTTAGGGTTATTTTTATGGTTAGTGTTAGTGTTATGTTTAGGTTTAGGGTTAAAGTTAGTGTTAGGGTTAGTGTTAGGGTTAGAGTTAGGGTGAGAGTGAGGGTTAGGGTTAGGGTTACTTATAGGCTTAAGGGTAGGGTCAAGTCTAAGACTAGGTTTAGGTTTACGGCTAGGGTTAGGGTTAGGGTTAGGGTTAGTGTTACGGTTAGGGTTATGGTTAGGGTTAGGTTTATGGTTAGGGTTGTGGTTATGGTTAGGGCTATGGCTAGGGCTTTGGTTAGGGTTAGGTTTAGGGTTAGGATTAGGGATTCTGTTATGGTTAGGGCTAGGGCTAGGGCCTCAGTTAGGGTTAGGGTTAGGCTTAGGTTTAGGTTAACGTTACGGTTTGGGTTAGGGTTAGCATTAAGTTTAGGTTTAGGTTTAGGTTTAGCGTTAGGTATGGTTTAATTTTAGGGAGAGAATTAGGGTTAGTGTTAGGGTTAGTGTTAGAGTTAGGGTTAGGGTTAGTGGTAGGGTTAGGTTTAGGTTAGGATTAGGGTTAGGGTTATTGTTAGGTTTAGGTTTAGGTGTAGAGTCACGGTTATGTATAGGCTAAAGGCTAGGTCCAATGCTAAGGCTAGGATTAGGTTTAGAGCTAGGGTTAATGCTAGTTTCAGGTCATGGGTTAGGTTTATGGTTAGGTAAGGGCTAGAACTAGAGCTATGTCTAGGGCTATGGCTAGGGGAAGGGTTAGGGTTAGGGTTACATTTGGATTAAGAGCCAGGGCTAGGTTTATTCTTAGGGTTAGGATTAGGAGTAGTGCTCGGTTTAGGAATAAGGCTAGGGCTAGCTCTAAAGTGAGGTCTACAGTAAGATTAGTGGGAGGTTTAGGGTTAGGGTGAGGTTTACTGTCATGGTAAGGGCAAGGGCTAGGGCTTTGGTTAGGAATAGGGTTAGGGTTAGAGTTAGGATTAGGGTTAGGGTTAGGGTTAGTGTTATGGTAGGGTTAAGTTTCGTTTTAGAGTTAGATTTAGTTATAGGCTTAAGGCTAGAGTTATGGTAGGGTTATGGTTAGGGTTAGGGTTAGAGATATGGTTACGGTTATGGTTACGGCTACGACTAGGGATTTTGTTATGGTTAGGTTTAGGGTTGGAGTTACGGTTATGGTTAGTGCTTGGGCTAGGGCTTCAGTTATGTTTAGGGTTAGCGTTAAGGTTATGGTTAGTGTTACGTTTAGGGTTAGGTTTAGGGTTAGTTTTAGGGTTAGTGTTAGTGTTAGGGTTAGGGTTAGGGTTAGGATTAGGATTAGGGTTAGGTATAGGCTTAAAGCTAGGTTCAAGGCTAGGTATAGGATTAGTTTTAGGGCTAGGGTTATTGCTAGGGTTAGGTCATGGGTTAGGTTTATGGTTAGGCATAGGGCTAGAGTTAGGCTAAGGCTAGGGCTATGGGTAGTGGAAGGGTTAGGGTTAGGTTAAAGGTTAGGGTTAGCATTAGGTTTAGGTATAGGTTTAAGTTTAGGGTAATGTTAGGGTTATGGTTAGGGTTAGGGTTGGGTTTGGTGTTATGGTTAGGGTTATGGTTAGGGTTAGGTTTAGCGTTAGGGTTACGTTTACGGTTATGATTAGGGCTAGGGCTAGGGTTTTGTTTAGTGTTAGCTTTAGGGTTAGGGTTAGGTTTTCAGTTATGGTTAGTGCTGGGGTAGGGCCTTAGTTAGGGTATGGGTTAGGGTTAGGTTTATGGTTACGGTTAAGTTTAGAATTAGGGTTAGATTTAGGTCTGGTTTAGTTTTAGGGTTTTAGTTGGGGTTAGGGTTAGGTTTAGGGTTAGGTATATGCTTACGGCTAGTGTTATGGTTAGGGTTAGGGTTATTGTTAGGGTTAGGGTTAAGGTTAGTGTTACGTTTCGGTTTATGGTTAGGGTTAGGTTTTGGGTTAGGTTTAGGGTTACGTTTATGGTTATGGTTAGGGTTAGAGCTAGGGATATGGCTAGGGCTATGGCTAGCAGAAAAGTTTGGGTTAGGTTTAGGCTGAAGGCTAATGTTATGTTTAGGGTTGTGGTTAGGGTTAGGGTTAGGTTTAGTGTAACGGTTAGCGTTATGGCTAGGCTTAGGTTTAGGGTTAGGGTAATGGTTATGGTATGTTTAGGGCTAGGTTTAGGGTTTTGGTTAGGATTAGGTTTAGGTTTCGGGTTAGGGTTTCGGTTATGCTTATGGCTGCGACTAAGGCCTTAATTAGTGTTCGGGTTAGGGTTAGGGTTACGGTTAAGTTTAGAATTAGGGTTAGGTTTAGGGTTAGCTTTGGTTTTACGGATAGAGTTAGTGTTAAGGTTAGGGTTAGAATTAGGATTAAATGTAGGCTTAAGGCTAGGGTGAAGGCTAGGGCTAGGATTAGGATTAGGGGTAGGTTTAGGTCGTGGGATAGGTTTATGGTTAGGCTTAGAGTAGAGCTAGGGCTATGGCTAGGGCTATGACTAGGGGAAGGGTTAGGGTTAGGGTTAGGTTTAGATTTGAATCTAGGGCTAGGTTTATCGTCAGGGTTAGGTTTAGGGGTAGTGGTAGGTTTAGGGATAGGGCTAGGACTAGGTCTAATGTGAGGTCTACAGTAAGATTAGTGGGAGTGTTAGGGTTAGGGTTAGGGTTATGGTTATGGTTAGGTCTAGGGCTAGGGCTTTATTTAGGGTTACAGTTAGAGTTAGGGTTACGTTTAGGTTAGGATTAGTTTTAGTGTTAGGGTTAGGTTAAGGTTAGGGTTAGGGTTAGGTATAGGGTTAAAGCTTGGGTTATGATTAGGATTATGGTTACAATTAGGGTTAGGGTTAGTGTTACGGTTAGGGTTATGTTTAGGGTTAGTTTTAGGGTTAGTGTTAGGGTTAGAGTTAGGGTTAGGGTTAGGTTTAGGATTAGGGTTAGGTTTAGGTTTAGGGTTAAGTTTAGTGTTAGAGTAATAGTTAGGTTTAGGATTAGTGTTAGGGTTAGGGTTAGTGTTAGGTTTAGGTATAGCTTAAGCTAGGGTTAAGCCTAGGGCTAGGATTATGTTTAGGGCTAGGTTTAGGGCTAGGTTTATGTTGTGGGTTAGGTTTATGGTGAGGCTTAGGTTTAGAGCTGGGGCTATTGCTAGGGCTATGGCTAGGGGAAGGGTTAGTGTTAGGGTTAGGGTTAGTGTTAGATTTAGAGCTAGGGCTAGGTTCATCCTTAGGTTTAGGTTTAGGGGATGGTAGCTTTAGGGTTAGGGCTAGAGCTAGGTCTAAAGTGAGGTCCACAGTATGATTATTGGGAGGGTTAGGGTTATGGTTAGATTTACGGTCATGGTTATGGCTAGGGCTAAGACTTCAGTTAGGGTTTGCGTTAGTGTTATGTTAAGGGTTAGGTTTGGTGATAAGGTTGGGGTTAGGGTTAGGTTTAGGGTTAGGTTTAGGTTTAAGGTTAGTTATAGACTTAAGGATAGGGTTACAGTTATGTTTAGGGCTAGGGGTAGGACTTTGATTAGGGTTAGGTTTACGGTTAGGGTTAGGCTTACGGTTATGTTTAGGTGTAGGCCTAGGGCTTCAGTTAGGGTTAGGGTTAGGTTTAGGGTTAGCGTTAGTGTTACGGTTAGGGTTAGGGTTTGGGTTAGGGTTAGGGTTACGTTTAGGTTTAAGTTTAGGGTTAGTGGTAGGGTTAGAGTTAGTGTTAGGTTTAGAGTTAAGTATAAGCTACGGTTATGGTTAGGGTAGGTTTAGGGTTAGTGTTAGTGTTAGGGTTAGGGTTATGGTTAGGGTCCCTGTTACATATAGGCTTAAGACTAGGGTCAAGGCTATGGCTAGGATTAGATTTAGGGCTTGGGTTAGGGCTAAGTTTAGGTGGGTTATGTTTATGTTTACGCTTAGGATTAGAGCTAGGGCTATGGCTAGGGCTATGGCAAGGAGAATTCTTAGAGTTAGGTTTAGGGTTAGATTTAGAGCTAGGGCTAGGTTTATCCTTAGGGTTCAGTTTAAGTGTAGTGGTAGTTTTAGGGATAGGGCTAGGACTAGGTCTCAAGTGAAGTCTACAGTAAGATTAGTGGGAGGGTTAGGGTTAGGGTGAGGGTTACGGTTATGGTAAGGGCCAGGGGTATATTTTCAATTAAGGTTAGGTTTAGGGTAGGGTTATGTTTAGTGTTAGGTATAGTGTTAGGGTTAGGATTAGGGTTAGGGTTAGTGTTAGGGTTAGGGTTACGGTTAGGGTTATAGTCAGGGTTAGGTTTAGGGTTAGGGTTATGGTTACGATTATGGTTAGGGGTACGGCTAGGGCTTTGGTTAGGTTTAGGTTTAGGAATAGGGTTAGGGTTAGGGTTAGATTTAGGGCTAGGGCTAGGGCTTCAGTTAGAGTTAGGATTTGGGTTACGGTTAGGGTTAGTGTTATGGTTAGGGTTAGTGTAAGGGTTAGGTTTAGGGTTAGGGTTAGTGTTAGAGTTAGTGTTAGCGTTAGAGTAGGGTTAGGGTGAGGTTTAGGGTTAGGGTAAGTGTTAAGTATAGGCTTAAGGCTTGGGTCAAGGCTAAGTCTAGGATTAGGTTTCGGGCTATGGTTAGGGTTAGTGTTTGGTATAGGCTAAAGTCTAGGTTTATTTTTAGGGTTATAGTTAGGGTTATGGTTAGGATTAGGGTTAGTTTTACGGTTAGGGTTATGGTTACGATTCGTTTTAGGGTTAGGGTTATGGTTACGGTTATGATTAGCGGTAGCGCTTTGGTTAGGGTTAGGTTTAGGGTTAGGGTTAGGGTTTCAATTATGGTTCAGGCTAGGGCTAGGGCCTCAGTTAAGGTTTAGGGTTAGGGTTATGGTTACGGTTATGGTTAGCGGTAGCGCTTTGGTTAGGGTTAGGTTTAGGTTTAGGGTTAGGGTTTCAATTATGGTTAGGCCTGGGCTAGGGCCTCAGTTAAGGTTAGGGTTACGGTTAGGGTTAGGGTTAGGGTTAGAGTTAGGTTAAGCGTAGGTTTAGTTTTGGGATAGAGTTAGGGTTAGTGTTAGGGTTAGGGTTAACTATAGGCTTAATGTAAGGGTTATCGTTAGGGTTATGGTTATGGTTGGGTTTAAATTTGGGTTAGGGTTAGGGTTAGGGTTAGGGTTAGGATTAGTTTAAGGTTAGGTACAGGCTTAAGGCTAGGGTCAATGCTGGGGCTAGGATTAGGTTTAGGGCTAGGGTTAGAGCTAGGTTTAGGTCGTGCGTTAGGTTTATGGTTAGGCATAGGGCTAGAGTTAGGCTATGGCTAGGCCTATGATTAGCGGTAGGGTTAGGGTTAGTTTAGGGGTAGGGTTAGCATTAGGTTTAGGTATAGGTTTAAGTCTAGTGTTATGTTTAGGGTTATTTTTAGGGTTATGGTTAGGTTTGATGTTACGGTTAGGGTTATGGTTAGGGTTAGGTTTAGGGTTAGGGTTATGGTTAGGGTTAGTTTTAGGGTTAGAATTAGGGTTAGAATTAGGGTTAGGGATAGGATTAGGATTAGGGATATGGTTAGGTTTAGGGTTAAGGTTAGTGTTAGAGTAATAGCTAGGGTTAGGTTTAGTTTAGGGTTAGGGCTAGCGTTAGGTTTAGGTATAGCTTTAGCTAGGGTTAAGGCTAGGGCTAGGATTATGTTTAGGGCTAGGTTTAGGGCTAGGTTTAGGTTTATGTCGAGGCTTAGGTTTGGAGATAGGGCTATGGCTTGGGCTATGCCTAGTATAAGGGTTAGGTTTAGGGTTAGGATTATTGTTAGAGTTAGAGCTATGGCTAGGTTCATCCTTAGGTTTAGGTTTAGGGGATGGTAGCTTTAGGGATAGGGATATGGCTAGGTCTAAAGTAAGATTAGTGGGAGGGTTAGGGTTATGGTTAGTTTTATGGTTATGGTTAGCGCTAGGGCTAAGGCTTCTGTTAAGGTTAGCATTAGGGTTAAGTTAAGGGTTAGGGTTAGTGACAGGTTTGGGGTTAGGGTGAGCTTTAGGGTTAGGGTTAGGTTTAGGGTTAGTTATAGGCTTAAGGTTAGAGTTATAGTTAGGGTTATGGTTAGGGTTAGGGTTAGGCCTAGGGTTAGTGTTATGGTTAGAGTTATTTTTAGGGTTAGGGTTTGGGTTAGGCTTACGGTTATTGTTGGGCTAGGCCTAGGGCTTCAGTTAGGGTAGGGTGAGGGTTAGGGTTAGCGTTAATGTTACGGTTAGCGTTAGGGTTAGAGTTAGAGTTAGGTTTAGGTTTAGGGTTAGTGGTAGATTTAGAGTTAGTGTTAGGCTTAGGGTTAGGTATAGGTTTAAGTCTAGGGTCAAGGCTATGGCTAGGACTAGGTTTAGGGCTAGGTTTAGGGCTAGGTTTAGGTTGTGGGTTAGGTTTATGTTTAGCCTTAGTGTTAGAGCTAGGGCTATGGCTAGGGCCAGGGCTAGGGGAAGGGTTAGGGTTAGGGTTAGATTTAGAGCTAGGGCTAGGTTTATCCTTAGGGTTCAGTTTAAGGTTAGTGGTAGTTTTTGGATAGGGCTAGGACTAGGTCTAAAATGAGGTCTACGGTAAGATTAGTGGGAGGGTTAGGGTTAGGGTAAGGGTTACGGTTATGGTAAGGGCCAGGGCTAGGTTTTCAATTATGATTAGGTTTAGGGTAGGTTTAGGTTTAGGGTTAGGTCTAGTGTTAGGGTTAGGGTTAGGGTTAGGGTTAGGGTTAGGGTTAGGGTTAGAGTTAGGGTTAGGGTTAGGGTTAGGGTGAGGGTTATGGTTAGGGTAAGGGTTACGTAAAGGCTTAATGCTTGGGTCAAGGCTAAGGCTAGGATTAGGTTTAGGGGTATGGTTAGTGTTAGGGTTAGTTATAGGCTAAAGTCTAGGTTTAATTTTATGGTGATAGTTAGGGTTTTGGTTAGGATTAGGGTTAGTGTTACGGTTATGGTTATGGTTAGGGTTAGAGTTATGGTTACGGTTATGGTTCAGGCTATGGCTAGGGCCTCAGTTAGGGTTAGGGTTAGGTTTAGGTTAGGGTTAGGGTTAGGGTTAGGTATAGGCTTAAGGCTATGATTATGGTTAGGGTTATGGTTTGGGTTAGGGTTAGGGTTAGGTTTCATGTTACGGTTAGAGTTATACTTAGGGTCATATTTAGGGTTAGGATTAGGGTTAGGGTTAGGGTTAGGTTTATGGTTATGGTTATGGTTAGAGTTAGGTTTCGGTTTAGGGTTAGTTTTATGGTTAGGGGTAGATTTAGGTTTAGGTTTAGGGTTAGGGTCACGGTTACATATAGGCTTAAGGCTTGGGCCAAGGCTAGGCCTAGGATTCTGTTTAGGTCTAGGTTTAGGGCTAGGTTTACATCGTGTGTTAGATTTATGGTTAGGCTTAGGGCTAGAGCTAGGGCTATGTCTAGGGCTGTGGCTAGGGTAATGCTTAGGGTTAGGGTTAGGTTTAGATTTAGAGCCAGGGCTAGGTTTATCCTTAGGGTTAGGATAAGAGATAGAGCTAGGTTTAGGAGTAGGGCTAGGGCTAGGTCTAAAGTGAGGTCTACTGTAAGATTAGTGGGAGCGTTAGGGTTACGGTTAGGGTTACCATTATGGTAAGGGCTAGGGCAAGGGCTTCAGTTAGGATTAGGGTTAGGTTTAGGGTAAGGGTTAGATTTAGATATAGGCTCAAGGCTAGAATTATGGTTAGGGTTATGGTTATGGTTAGGGTTAGGGATACAGTTACCGTTATGGTTCGGTTTAGGTCTAGAGCTTTGGTTAGTGTTAGGTTTAGGTTTATGGTTAGGGTTAGGATTAAGGTTATGGTTAGGGCTTGGGCTAGGGCTTCACTTAGGGTTAGAGTTACGGTTAGGGTTAGTGTTAGTGTTACGGTTAGGGTTAGGTTTAGGATCAGAGTTAGTGTTAGGGTAACGGTTAGGGTTAGGATTAGGATTAGGGCTAGGTATAGGCTTAAGGCTAGGGTTAAGGCTAGAGATAGGATTAGGTTTAGGGCTAGGGTTAGGGCCAGGTTTAGGTCGTGGGTTAGGTTTATGTTCAGGCTTAGGGCTAGAGGTAGGGCTATGGCTAGGGCTATGGCTAGCAGAAGGGTTAGGGTTAGGTTTAGGGTTAGGTTTAGGGTTAGGAGTAGGTATAGGCTTAAGGCTAGTGTTGTATTTAGGCTTATGGTTAGGGTTAGGGTTATGTTTAGTTTAACGGTTACAGTTATGGTTAGGGTTAAGTTTATGTTGAGGTTTACTGTCACAGTTATCGTTAGGGCTAGGGCTAGGATTTTGATTAGGATTAGGTTTAGGTTGTCAGTTATGGTTAGGTATAGCCTTAAAGCTAGGGTTATGGTTAGGGTTAGTGGTACCGTTATATTTAGGTTTAGGGTTAGTGTTAGGGTTAGAGTTAGGGTTAGGTTGAGGGTTAGTGTTAGTGTTAGGGTTAAGTTATGGCTTAAGCATAGGGTCAAGGGCAAGGCTAGGATTAGGTTTAGAGCTAGGGTTAGGGTTAATGTTACTGTTAGGGTTATGGTTAGGGTTAGGTTTACAGTTACGGTTATGGTTAGGGCTAGGGCTAGGGCTTTGTTTAGGGTTAGGTTTAGGATTATGGTTAGGGTTTTACTTATGGTTAGGGCTAGGGTTAGGGCCTCAGAGAGGGTTAGGTTTAGCGAATGTTTTAGGGGTAGGTTTTGTTTTAAGGATAGAGTTAGGGTTAGTGTTAGGGTTAGGGTTAGGGTTAGGGTTAGGGTTAGGTTTAGGGTTAGGTTTAGTGGTAGGTTTAGAGTTGGGTTAGGGTTAGGGTTATGTATAGGCTTAAGTCTAGGTGCAAGAATAGGGCTAGGATTAGGTTTAGGGCTAGGGATAGGGTTAGGTTTAGGTCACGGGTTAGGTTTATGGTTAGGCTTGGGGCTAGAGCTAGGTCTATAGCTAGGGTTATGGCTAGCGGAAAGGTTAGGATTAGGTTTATAGTTAGTATTAGGGTTAGGGTTATGTATTGGCTTAAGGCTAGGGATATGTTTAGGGTTATGATTAGGGTTAGGGTTAGGTTTAGTGTTATGGTTAGGGTTATGGTTAGGGTTACGGTTATGTTTAGGGCTGGGGCTTGTGCCTTGTTAGGGTTTGGTATAGGGTTAAGTTTAGGGTTACGGTTAAGGTAAGAATTAGTATTAAGTTTAGTTTCAGTTTTAGTTTTAGAGATAGGGTTAGGTTTAGGGTTAGGGTTAGATATAGGCTTAAGTCTAGGGTAAAAGCTAGGGCTAGGATTAGTTTTAGGACTAGTGTTAGGACTAGGTTTAGGTGTGGGTTACATTTATGGTTAGGCTTAAGGCTAGACCTAGGCCTATGGCTATGGATGTGGCAAGGGGTCAATTCCAGTGACATTATTTCATTTGCCTGTGGTTTTCAACTCTGTAGCAATGGTTTCTCTGGGACGCGCAGCGTTCTCAACTTGTTTCTTCTGAATATCTACAAGTGTTTCAACAGTCCAATACTGCTCTACCTGTGACAAATGCACCTGTTAGCCAAAATGGCATCTCGGGTTGGTTTTCATTGACACAGTCACACAACGGAGTTGTCTACGTAAGACAGGCACGTTTCTGTTGGGAAACTGTATTGCACTGCATTTCATGCATTTCAGTAGCACTTTTGCTATCGCACAACATTTGCATTTGCATTTCAGAAGGTTCTTGTAGAGGAATGCTCAACACGCTAAGAACTGTCTGGGAACACTAGTCCTTTCATCTTTC
>PVKM010027610.1:0-18708 GCA_004027735.1 Carollia perspicillata
GATTTGACTTTGGGTGGTGGGCACACAACTCAAGATACGGATCTGTATCATAGAAATGTACACTTGAAACCTGCATGCCCTTGTTAATTAATGTCACCCCAATAAGTTTAATAAAAAGAAAAAACAGTAAAAAGAAACAACATAGAGAAAGTCTCATTTGCATATTGTATTTCTTAAATTCAGGTACATCTTAAGGGAATATTGAAACTCCCAGTTTCTACAATTATCCATCTGTCTTCCTGTCAATGCAAAGCATAAATTTGGATTATTTAAGAGAATTAACCCTAAAAGCCACTGGGCTTAATTCCCTGAAATGAAAAAAAAAAACCAGGGTGCACATCAGTAAGTTTTCTTACTGCTGCCGACACCCACCTGGCGCCCAGGCTGGCCTTCCCACCACACACAGTGGCCTCACCTAGGCTCCCTTCAGCATGCAGGGACAGCCCCCCAAGCCCAGTCAGGAAGTCACATCCACGCCAAGCTAGTGCATGGTCAAACACAAAAGAGGACACTTTTAAATCGAGGCAACGTGGCCCCAACAAGGCTGCAAAAGTGGGACCGTGACCTTCCTTGATTGATACAACCACTGTTCAGTTACTCACTGATTTAATTATAGTTTAATCACACTGAGCTCACAGTCCACTACAGTCCCTGGACTTACGTTAGATGAGGTTGTGAGAAATCAATCTTTTCAACCCAGTCATGACATGGTTTGGGTTCACCAAGCCACAGAACTTCTTATTTATCCCTGTTGAAGTTTAACTCAGCCTGTCAATATAATCTGTCTTTCTACTCATTACCTGTTCCTCTCTGGCACGTGTGCCTTCTGTAGAAGTGATAAGCACGCCACCCTATTTTTCCCCAAAATAAAAATGTTGAGGACACACAGCCAGCAAAAAGCGTCCCTGAAACTTTTCACTCGCCCGTGATCCCCTCTAACCCTTTCCCACCCCGTACGTAGAGATGGCGTGAAGAACTTTGCCAGAGTTCTTTCACCGCCTTGGTTAAACCTAGTCCTAGGTATTTTTTGATGCAATTGTAACTGGGATCATTTTGTTCATTTCTCTTTCTAATATTTCATTATTAGTATATAGACATGCAACTGATTTTCCCATATCTTGTATGCTGCAACTTTGCTGAATTTATTAGTTTTAACAGCTCTTTGATGGAGTCTTAGGGAGTACTATATATAATATTATGTTGTCTGCAAATAGAGATAGTTTTACTTCTTCCAAATTAGGAAGGAAGAAGTAAGTGGTTCTTTTAAGTGATCAGAGATAACGCTGCTCCAGATGGCAATGTGTGGTCCTCTGCACAATGGTGCAGAGAAAGGAAGAAGCTTTCACTTAGCAAACTAAACAGGAATGGCTGGTATCAGGAGGTCATCACTCTGCAATTTGTCTCACGATTCTTTATGTGACAGTTTATAGACATCTCTTTCCTCTAGCTATCACCTTGAGTTATAAACTGTCAAAGGTAATGAAAGCGTTTTTAAAAGGCTAATTGTCACAACCTTTAGGTGTCACATTCCTTTAGATTCAGTAGCAGTGACTTAGCTGGGCTAGGAGGCAGGTGTTTGATTCAATTATTTCTTTAGTCCGTCTTCTCTGTTCCCTGCAACATGGGAAAGGGGGAAGCCTCGGCCCAAAGAAGGCTCTGTTACCCAAGCAAGAAAACTGCCTGGAAAGCAGGATGCCCTTCGGATTCCATTATGTTGCCAAGTTGGGGGCAGGGAAATTAGACGATGGGGAAAGATATACAAATTAGCCTAATAAACCCATAGATAATGTCCCGTGTATTTGCTGGATTGGAGACGGCTTGCTGCAGGCGGGAGGTGATAGGTTGGATCCTGCTGCTGTTGCTTCTGCTGAAGAAGATGACAGTGACCCTGGTACAAGGCATTTCGATGGCTGGGTGTGGCAGAAGTGAGGTCTGAATGCAAGTCTGCCTGACTGTACGACCTCTCCTTCCAGCGCTGCTGGGTTCGCCTATAACACATGCTCCCGTATTCCAGTTCCTCACACGTCTCTGGAAGTGTGCCTGCCCCACCAGACCTCCGTTAGGCGTCTGATTCATTGTCGTTAGGAATCCATTTGGGTTTTGATATACGTAATAGACTAAGCCAGTGGCATTTTTCTAGGACTGTACTCTCAAGCTACACAAAAGGCTTTGTCTTCGAAAAGGTGTGTTTGTACCTATTTAGATGTAACCTAGAATCATCCTTAAGTGTGACAACATAAAAGTGAAGGGCACCAAAGTAAAGTACTACAGCGACATGAAATCTCAAGACCATTTGATGTGTAAGGAAGTCGCGTTCTTTCGCAGTTAAGTAAGAGAGTGATTCACAGACTCGGAGGCTTTGGAACAGCGTCAGAAAGAAATTTACCTACGGGGTGATGACCACTTACTTCTAACCAGTATGATCTTTATGGAAAATCTATATTTTCACTAGCTCCATTTCTAACGACTCAAAAGGAGAATTGCTAGTTTCCTGGAAAAACATATGCTCTTCTTCAGGAAATTTTTCCAGGCACTGGGAAATTTGGTATATTTAAAAAGAATACTTTGTATATTCTTGTGAAAATAATCAATGGCCTCGTGTGCTTGGGTCTTCACTATTTACGGTGATATTTTTTTAGTCCTTCAGATGAAGCTGAATATGCTCAGACCCCAGCATCCACGCTCCTGAATGCTAAGGCCCCACCTTCAGGCACCACGAGCTCAGGCATGGTGGCAGAGTTTGGAGGTCTCGTGGTGAGGCCCCCACTGCTGGCTGTGACGATTGGTAACCCCCAGTCAGGGCGGCGGCGTCTCAGAGTTGGCATCATACACTGGCCGTCAATTCAGAGTAACCATTCACAGCAGGGGTTGAGGTGGGTTCTTAGGTTTCCAAACTCGGGAACTGTAAAGGACAAAATAAACTCCTGGGCATACTTCTGTGCATATTTCAAAGCAGCAATTTTGACATAGTAATAAAGAAGATGAATCAGAATACAAGTCATCAACCTAAACTAAGTCATGTGACTATAGTTAAACAATGAAATCATTGGGCACTTATCAATACTTCTAATCCTACTACAGTCAGAAAGAGAGAGAGAAAGAGGAATATACTGTCCGCTCAGGGTAGTTTGTCCAGAAAGAGTGGTTCACATGACCCCGTTTTAAGTAAATGTGGGTTCAATCGGGTGCATACCCTTCATATGCATCATTTATTACTTCTTGTGTTTAAAATACATCTCTAAAACATCATACATCCCTCAGTGTTTTCTTACCATTTACATGGTGTGTCCCTTATTCTGAACAATGTACGGGCTATGAATAGATTAATTTGGAAATAGCCCTAGCCATTATTAGATTAAAATTATTCCATGAAAAACCTCTCGGGCAACTTCTCCCATGAACCGGGCTAAAACTTAGTCCTATAGATTTTTAGGTAGCCTTGGTGCTTCTAAATTCAAGTCTACAAAAATAAAACAACATGCAGAGTTCTTGGCTGAAATTGAGGAAAGGATTTGCCTCTGCTCCCCTTCAGAAGGAGCTGCCGGAAAATCAAAAGAATTCGAGCAGAGCGACAAGACTTTGGGCACCAAGTCATGTCGGTGCCTATGCGAGAACAATCCAGCACCTTCCTAGGGCCCTCATTCAGAAGTTCAATTAGCCAGTCTACTGCCAAATACATGTTGGGAATCACAGGCTGCTCCGATCCACAGAGGAAACGGGGTGTCTGCTAACGGAAAGAAACTCAAGCAGAACTAAAAGACGGCAGACACAAACTGATGTTGTTCCCTGTCCGTGAGCAACCAACACAATCTTCAGCCTTACGCATACGGGGAATGATGCTGCCCTGGCCAGAACGAGAAGCCAATCCACTGCTACACACAAATCAGGACACGTATAAAGTCGCCTTCTGTATAAAAGTCTGGCAAGAACTGAATTTAAGTAAATGCGGCTCCACAAACCCTGTTGACAATTATTTTGACACGAATGCAGAGTTTTCTTTCTGGGTTTATCTGCTGAGGTCCAAGGTAGTCTGCATTGCTTTATTGTCAGTTTTCGCAGTCTTGGCCCTGGTTCAATTCCAATTTAAGGACATAATTGAAATACTGTCTCTTCTGGTAGCACGCAAACACTCTAGGAATTTGATGCTTTCCAGAATAATCTGGGCTTGTTATATAAGTATAATCAAAGACACTTTTTCAGAACAGAACAAAAGAGATTAGACTCGCTTCAGTTTAAATGGTCTCAAGAGAGTTCTCAGCTGTGGATTTATTAATGGCTTTAAGAGAAATAATGGAAATAGAATCATGCATTTTTATTAGTCACCCAAGGAGCTTTTCGGTTTCAGGTTCTTCTGCAGGGCTGGATTGCCGTGGCTCTTCTTTTAACAACTTGGAAAATGTCTTGCCCGGTTAGGAAGTTAGTCATTTCACATTTTGACATCTAAGACAACGTGAAGTCTAAAGAACCTCACGAATTATATTTATAAGTAACTGGACCCATCGCTCTGAAGATGAAAGCTCCAGGATTTGTGGCGCCGGTCTTTGTTCCAGCTAATCCTGTTTTACTTTTCGAGTGTGAGACATTTGGTAAATATGTGCAGTGAATTCAGACAACAAATGTTGATGATTAGTTCGTTAACTTGGTTATAAAAGCACTGTCGTTTCTCTGCGAGTAGATTTTTGTACCCTGAGAGCCTCACCTTGGAAGCATGTTTGATATTTTTCTCAGTCAGGATTGTTCCAGCCCATTCTCTTTGTCATTCAGTTTTGAACCTTAAAACAGTTTTAAGCATCAAGTGTCCTGAAAAGAGGTGATAAGTAGAATTTGGGGAATGTCCTTCCAGCCCTCGGCTTCAGGAGAATGTTTATGCCTTCTTGTTTTAGCAGTGGCCTCTGCCTGGGTCACAGACATCCCCTGAGGCTTTCCCTTTCCATTCATTTTGTCCATTTAAGGTTAACATATTAGGAGTTTTGCTACTGAGAGTTTAAAATAAATAGTTTGACGGAGCTTTCTCAAGGCTCCTGTGTGGACCACTGCCTCCTTCCCCGGCTTCACTGGCATCTCTTTGACACAGGTGATATGAAGGCTACCGAGCCGAGTTTCTTAGCAACGTGCCATGTTTCTATGTGTTCTGGAAATGAAATGGGGGAGGGGGATGCGCCTGTTTATTTGTATGCACCATAAAATAAGGGATAAAATTTGTCACGATAAAGTTTCCCCCAATCATATTCTAAAGCCGATCGGCCTATGAATTTTTCTGGTAAAATCTGCTGTACTGTCACAGTACTAGATGCTCAGTGTTCAGTATGACACTGAACACAGTCAGGTGATACCAAAACACTACGAAACAAGAATGTCATCTGCAGCGTTCTCAGTTTGTAACTCTAAACAATGAATGGGGATGACTATCCATACTGTGATTTCTTTCATTCTATATGTCCACTGCCCTAGTATTTCTCGGGTATCAAGGTATTAGTTAATTCAATCTAGTCATAAAAGATAAAATCCTTTTCCTCTCCATGCAGAATTATATCTTATATCAGTTAAGAATATTTTTCATGTTATTCTATTTCTCCATTTTCCCCCCATGGTGGAAGAAAAGATAGGTATCATTGTATGTAGGTGTTCATATTTTGATTAAATTTTTAGAACTTCACAGTAGTCGTGGACAAAACCACACTTTCTATCGGAGGTGAACCTCAATGGCCATACTGAAAGAAAACGATGCGTAATGAGTAGATCAGACACATGAAGACAGGACAAACATTCTGAAAGGTGGAGAGGACAAGACCCCAGGCAGCCGGAGATCAAAAAAGCTCACTTGGTGCTCTTTACAGAGACCAGAGAGAAACATATTTATGGGAAGTCTTTCTTGACAAATCAGGACAGATGACTTCATTTCAATGTTATCCCCACTCTTCCATAAAATTTAAACAATTTTTTAAAGTATCAGATGTTAGTGTGCTCATGCACATGCAGACTCAGCGTGCTGTTGGGCAAGTTCATATCCACCTGACCGTAGGCCCTACCCAGGAGCAAAGGCAAGCGGCTGGGGTTAAACATCCTCAGAGAGCTCGCGCTCTTCCAAGATTTGCTTCCTACGAGAGCATGTCCTGCTCTTCGGTCTCAGAGTCGGATACGGCAGAAACTCTGAAAAGGGGCTGAGACAGTGTGCCAGAGGAGGAGCTATGTCATCTCACACATCATTAAATAACACACACCATTTAAAAAAACTCTTTTCTACAACAAGCACCCTTCCGCCAACCATTTCTCATGAATTAATCTCAACTGTTATACATCAAACACTCTGTTGGGGAAAACCGCAGTATCTGATACTGAAACAGAAATGGGTTTTGTAGTGACTCTTTTTTTCCTGCATCTTAAAAATAGATGAATCTTACCTTCCTTGACTATCTGTTCAAAATATACATAAAATACATTAAATATGCCCTGGTAATAAATTAATCCAGTAATAAATTGAATATAACAGATTGAATAAAATATGACAATGATTTCCTAGGCATATTTGCAAATTCTGAAAAACAACACTTAACAACTAATGGTCTTTTCAGGCTTAAAAAGCAAAACCTGTTAGTATAAATGTTTATAAAAGAAACTGAATTTTTTAAAAATGAGAACATCTCTCCATTTTCATCCATTAAAGCTCACCATTAAATAAAAACTTAAGTTCACGGTTATAATCATAGGACCAATGATAACTGAAGTTTAACTTCAACAGAATAATGAATTCCTTTCAACTTATTAAACCCTGATTTAAATAAATAAAACTAATGATAATGTGATATGAACTCACAGGTACACCGAAAGCAAAATAAAAACCAGCCTGCTTTCATGCTATTTTGTTCCACATGCTAGTGAACAAATTAATACAAATTAATACATCATTTTTTCCCCACAGGAAAACTGAAGACTTTAATAACAAACCCTCCAAGGTCAAAATGAATACAGGTATGCCCTCTCTGTTAGTCTTCAACTTTCCAGCCTTGCTCTCTAAAAGTTGTCTTCGCCCTAAATCATTAGTTTAGCACTCTGCTGATCCCAAATGTGACACTGAGTTTCTGATTGGATGGACAGTGAAAATGCATTCCTCAATTCTTTGTCTTTGTGCTTTGCCCTTTCAGAAATCAAAAGTAGAACTTATGGCTTTATCTACTCTTACTCCCTTTTTCTGTAAATCACATCATGAAACTTATTCCCACCTACCCTAGGAAGAGGGGTACGTCATGTGCATGCGTACATTTGAAATCCCTCTTAGAGGAGGCTACATTCAGAGGCAAGTTGCTCTAGCAGAAAATACTTAGTTTTCCATTCTATCAACTCTTTAGGTTAACAGTCAACAGCTACTGCCAAAGATTCATATGAAATCAACTTAATCCATAGGCACACTACACCTGAAGTCATAAGCATTAACATTTTTAGATGTGAGAACAGTATCTTCAATTAGTTTAACAACATGGATGCCTCTGAATTCTGTGTTTCCTGTCTACAAGAAATCGCCAGAAAGTTTGCTGCGTCTTATTGTCAAAGTGCCTCACGGGAGGATTAGCAGCCACTGGTGAGAACCAGTGTCTAATCCCTAGACCAGGTGTAGACCCGTGCCCCACTGCCCATGATTCTGTGGCTGCTCCCGGCAGAAACCTGCTCTGACTGACCTCTGGACTCTAGGCCAGCCGGCCCCTAAGGATGTAGTCCACCATAGATGCATAGAGCAACAGGTAAGCTAGAATACTGGAGACAGTCAAAATACACAAGGAGGACCCAGAAATGAAGAGAAATTATAACCCTAGAAGTGTAAAGGCATTTGGACAATCAGAGGTGTGGGGACTGGACATGGAAAATGAGAGAAGAAATGATATTAGATAAAGGAGACTGAAGAAAGTAAACAGAATAGACAGCCCAAAGCTGAACTAGGATAAGTCTCGTGAAACTGCAGCCACTCCAGCGGCAGAACGTCCGTCCTCATGAGGAAGTTGTGTTTCCCCAGCTAATAGTAACTATGGGAAGTCACAGAGTTTGCATAATTGTTCTGAGGCATCTTCTCACAGGCTTCAAGTTGTCTAAAGACACAACTTCCTAATATCCTTCACTTTGTACAGTGCTTATTTTCCTATTTATTATAACCCTATTGTAACAGAGGTACAGTATGTGATTATGCTAAAGATACCATATTCATGTACAATGCATTCGATAACTAATCTTCCCAGTCACAGAATTCAATCCCTAATGGTAAAGTAAGCAAATAGAAATTCATGTATTTGTTTATGTCTCTGGGATACTTGAGCCGAGTTACCGCTATAGCAGCATAAAATATTATTACCCCCTAAGCTTCCTCTCATTTAAAAAGAATGAGTGTGCCTCTACGTAGAATGCTAATGTGCACAGTTATTTTGTTTATATGGGTGAACCTACCTATGCATATGCATGTAACACATGATGTTTAAACTTACACATATAAAACTGGTAAGAAGCGATGAACCCTTAGTGTAAAATTTCAAACTAACACTACGGTGTTGCTTAAAAACATACCACTTTTAACAAACATGTGTGAACACTGCAGCAGGAAGATGTAGAAAGCACTGTTGCTGTATACAGAACAGAGTAAAAATTAATGAGCACTTAAATATCTAACAAATAAAGTTAGCCTTCATTATCTACCTGCCAATCATTAAAGATATATATATTACTATTTAAATATCCTATTGTCCTATAGACACATAAGTATCTATATGTCCATCATCAAGGTTAAAAAAAAGATCTTAAAGCAGAGCAGCTCTTTGTTTTTTGTCAAATACAGAATAAATGAGCCAAAGGAAATGTATTCATATTTCACACTGAAGGGTCTGAAATATGTATAAAAACACAGGGTCCGGCACAAATAATGCCCTTTTTTAATTACAAAATCCTAAGCATGTAATTCCACGGCATAACAATATCACACTCAAGCACACCGCATGATATTTTAGGTGAAATGTCCAACTCGAAACTATAAATTATTACACCCATATTATTACCCTATCAGCCACACTCATTAGGCATTCCTCCTGCCAGACCCCGTACATATAAAACATGGCATATTTCCACTCTAAGAATTTGTGAACCATTATTCTCTAAGGCAAATCTTAGCTGTAGAAGAACGGAAAGAGAGAAAGACATGAAATAATTTATTGTAGGTGATGGGCCCACATGATTGTTTTTGGCCGTGGAAGTAGCTTCCCAGGGTCTTGGCAGGAAGAGGGTGCAGGTCGTCCACGGCTGTAGCCCTGCCAGGCATCGGTGAGTGTGGGTGAGAGTAGCATTAGGATTGTTCGGAATGACCTGAAGTATGCAAGACAGTGTCCTCATTCTGAGATCTTAAAAACGTGTTCGGGAAATCACAGCAAGTGTCAACACACACGTAAGTAGAAACAGAATAGAACAGATTTCTCTGTTCCAGCAATTTCACAAATGCCTCAACTTGTCAAATTAAGCTCTTTATGAAACTGTTAATGAAGAGAGATCCTCCATTTATTTCGCCCAGGCCTCAGAGTTACTTAGAATGCAGGAGTGATTTCGCCCAGGGGCCCCCACGGGCTCTTGGATTACAGCGCCAAGATGTCTCAGCCATGGGTCGCGCACTCTCCAGCCAAAAGAAATATCTAACAGTGGCATTTACTAAGTAGCTAGGTGCAAACAACTTAATAAGTACTTATGTTCTGTCAACTCAGACGCAATCTGGAAAAATAACACACTTAAACTGAAAAAATAACCATTTTATTTTATTCTTTATGACCGCAGTTACTAGTGGAATGTGTGTGATTATCGAGCCCCACAGAGCGCCACAGCCCTTGGGGTTAGATTACCCATCACCTCTCTCATTTACTGGCCCAAAACCACTTCTGCAGTGTCCCTGCCTTTTGTCACAGCCGTCACCAAAAACCCAACCTCTCAGAGATATGGTATCATCTAAAGGAAGATAGCAGAGTCTTTACTATGTTGAAACCGGGAACCCCCTCAGGCTAGCAGCTCATGCAGTACCTGATAGACGTCACCGAGTTTTCCTCAAAAATGTAAAACACCCCTCAAAACCCTCGGGAATCCACTGAGGGTGCCTGGGGCACCGGAACGCAATTTGGGAGCCATGGGTTTCACCAGTGACCCGGACCCCCTCACCCTGAAATCCTCCCCTTCCATCTGTCCCATCGCTTGTTGGATGCTCGGAATCAATGGAAGTGAAAAATAAAATCTCTTCCAGAGCCTTCAGTTTACACTGTCAACGCTCTTGACTACACAGCCCTGACGGCGACCCTCGTAGCTGCCGCACACTGCACAGTCGATAGTGACATTGCCTCCATTCGATCAGAAACACTCGTTGCTCGTAGCTTTCTTCATCTGCAGAGCTTGCTAAATCCTGTCGGTGCCCTTCTCAAAGACTTTTTAGTTGTGTGTTTGCACCATTCTCTGTCTTTCTATGTTTGGTCTTGAATTAGAGTCTCGATTTCACTTACTCTCTTTTGTTGTTGCAAGTCATTGTCCTGTTTTAATTATTATCTGTGTTAGAAAATTGTTATTTTAGACGTGTTTAAGAAATTTTATTTTGACATGAGAACCATTCTACCAATTTTAAGGTCTACTGACCTTACGCTTGTGATTTTATCAAAAATTAATTAAATCATACTTCTAAGCACTCCTAAGTTCCCTCATGTCCAATAAAAAAGTGGATACTATTCCTTAAGAAATAAAGAAAAAGTATAAATATCTAATCACTATGTTATACTCATGAAACTAATATATTTATGTCAACTGTAATTGAAAAATAAAAATATTTTAAAAAATAAAGAAAAAGAAAAATTAGAACAGCATGTGGCAATATAGAATGATTATGTTACCATATTGGTGGTTCCATTATTTGGCTCTCCAGTTATAACTTTCAAAAAGAATTAAATTAAGGTTTATTTTGGTCCCAGGAGAATAAGAAAAACTATTTATTGCACATTCCATATACAAAGGAATGTGGGAATGGAATTGGAATCTGTTCGTAAATAGAGTATTAACCTTCCAATTGTAGAAGTCTTGTAACTCTAACCCTACATCACATTATAATAGTTGGTACATTTTCAGCTATTTTGCTTCATGCTGTAATTTGCATACACGTAAATATACAGAACATAATCTACATGTTGAAAAATATAAACAAATTAATTTTTAAATGATCATTTCAATACTGTATAAATATATTTATCGATATTATCTTTGATTTCAATTAGGCTAATTATTTCCACAACTAATAACAATGTGAGAAGACATACAATTTCCATAATGCTATATGTTTCTTTATGAATCTTATATATCAACTATGTTATGCTTATATCATTTAACAAGATTTACTTCAAGAGGTACTTAAAAACGTATCTTCAGAAATCATAATAGCTAAAATACAGTAAACCTAAATGATGGATATAAAAGTATATTATACTATGACTCTTAACCCTGAGAAGTAGAGGGTTAGAGGTTCTCCGTAATTCTAAAAGCTAGTTACACTGCTTATAAATTTAATAGTTGAATTTAAATGGTATAAGCAAACTTGAGTTTTATACTTATGTTTCATTAAAGAAAAACCATAAAATGTTAAGTAAATCTGATTTTTTTTTTTTACTAAGGCATTGGCATTTGTTTCTAAAACAGACTGCTGCTTTTTGCTTTGGTTCGGTTTTGTTTGCTCTGGTCCGGGCCGGTTGTAAAGTTGGCAGACGGATCCCATGCCTGCTGGCTCTGACCGTTCCTGTTTCTCATGGGCGTCTGGCACATCCCCCTTGAAATGCATGATGTCGCATGTGCTTTCTCCTTGGCTGTGGCCTCTGCTATGTCATTTTTTTTTGCTTCCAGATAGCGGTGGGTGTGCTCGCAAACGTGCCGCCATGTCTGTTACATTAACATCTGTGAAGAGAGTTCAAAGTTCTCCAAACCTGTTGGCTGCAGGTAGAATATCACTAACTCCCCGAATGTCGCACTTGAATGGCTTTATCTGACCTTTCTCTCCTTCCAGATTTATCTTGTTTGGATGAAGAAAGTGACTCTAAATACCTTTTTAAGGTCTCCCCAAGTTCTTATTTGTCTTGTCTCAAGAATAGTTCCTTTCCCTTCTGTGTTTGTTCTAAAAATAAGAAAAGCTAAAGGAAACTGGTATCTTGTAGAAAACATTTTTAAAATCTAATTAAAAACACCAGTCACTTGCCAAAATGTGTTGAGCAACTGCAAGTGTTAATAACTATTTAAGTTTTTGTCTCTTATGAACTAAAGTTATATAACATTTAATCAAGATAACTCGTAAGTGCTTTTGTTGTTTTTTAAGCTAAAAACTGTTAAGGGGTGGGGACAGAGGGCATCAGAAAGAGGGATTTGCAGGAAACTGAGTATTTATTAATTCGCTTCTTCAGCAAAGGCTGCGAGCGGACTGGTAGATGATTTGTTTTGAAGGAGACCTTAAGCCTTTCTTCAATCCAGTCAGCAAAGATCCCTCTCATACAGATTTTTAAACATGTTGGCGCAATTAAGATTAACGTGCAACCGCAGGTAGAAATATACTCTGGGAGGTAAGCAGGAATGTGCAATTTCAGCGTCTACTCAGGTGGGCATCTCCATAATAGTGTCTGCCGTGACTTACCTGTAGACACAGTCCCTCTGAGAGGCAAGGCTGCTACGGAAGGCCAAAGTGAGCCTGGCGACCCCAGGGACTCTGGACCCAGAAACGCACCTACACCTTTTGGTGACTGATCGATTGGTTTGATTGTCAATTGGTTATTTGGCCAGTTCCTTGTTTTTGTGTCTATTTGTGGAGTTTGGGAGCAGAAGTGGAAAAGGCACAGAGAGGGTTTAAATCATTGTAATTCTCACCGTGCATGTCACTGTCTTTCGCACGTGTACATTTAGTAGTCAGTTAAATGCCCAAGGCGTCCTTGGTTGTCAAGGCCCTTGATCCTAAACTACTCAGCTTTGTGGAGGAAAACAAGCTTCCACTCCTGCCCACCGCCTCCAATCCACAGGTGGATTTCAAGTTTACTACCAGGCCAGGTGGTTCCCAAAGTTTTTTCAAAATACTGGTTTCCTTTCAATGTATGTAGTATGATTTCAGTTGGGTTTAAAAATCTTTATATATATTTGTATTTGCACATATTTGCTCATGTGTATACGAGGATGAAACTATGTTAGAGAAGCTACAAATGTGTTTACATGGAATACCTGAGGGAAATGAGAATGAAGGGAAATAAGAAAATCAATAACGTCCAGAGCCATCAGATCATCGAAATGCCTGGACCGTGAATATCACTGACATTTCAACCAAGTAAAATTCTAGCCCAGGCCACCCAGATGTGGACCACGGGCTGACGCACCCACGGGGGGATGTGGCACTGATTCGGCAATGCCGAACTCTTATTTATGAAAGTAACCAGAATAATAGTGACAGAATTAGAGACAGCCGTTGTGGGTAGCCAGCACTAGAACATCAGCAGTTTCACGTCACTAAATGGGAACCACTTAATGCTTCAGAATCAAAACAATAGAAAGCATTTGGTACTTTAGGAATAAGGAGTAATCTTCAGTCGTAAGTATGTCGTGGCTATGGACCGTTTTAAATTTTATATCGTTAGGAATGAGATTCTGGAGAGTGAAGTCATCTGAATTTTGGACTCAATTGTTACATTAAAAATAGATCTCCTTCGTATTAAGACACACAGGTATGATTCCTTTTAACATTTTCATTACATTTTGAAGAAGGAAATCACCCTCTTTTTATGCCCTTCACCTTATCTGGTATTCTTTATAAGAACTTATTTGTGGATCCCACGGGGATGGATAAATATTGATTGCATTAGATAATGCTAACACAGCAGAGCCTTTAGGGGAAGGACTACCTCCACAAAATTTGGTTTCAGGGCTCCCTCTCCCCCTGTCAGGTGGAAAGTCCACATACGCTGCTCGTCATCGACTCTTTGTCTCCTAAACCAGTCTTTCTCTTTCCTCTTACAAGAAGCAGTCCCACCGGACAATCCGTACACACCCTGACGTTCTAAATCTAAGTTAGAACCAGAGCAAAGAGTACAGAGGTACAGTAAGCCTTTCCGAAGTACGCTGTCTTTTGCCAAAACCACCCGGCACTGTAACGCGCTGATCCGGATGGTATGCTGTGGTGACCAGGCCGCTGGACCGGGGAACACCACCTGCACGTGTCACACCCTTAGGGACATTCATCTGCCTGTAACTCAAGTTTCCTTTCCCCAAACACAGAATTTGTCATGGTCCTACTTCTCTGAGAACTTAGTCGCTTCCTAGACTCCCAAAGATTTGACAAAATTAAATTGAGGGTAAATGAACAAAATAAATAAAAAGATTACCACAGTACTTAGAAACACTGGAGGCATTCAGTTAGTTGACTTGAGTTTAATTAATCTGTTTAAATTAATTCTTACAAAGTAGTTGAACCCTGTAAAGCAGGAGTGTCCAGCCTGCGGCCCGCAGGCCCCACGCAGCCCGAGATAGCTGTGAAAACGGCCCAACACAAAATCATAAATTCACTTAAAACACTGTGAGATTTGTGTGTGTGTGATTACACGTCACAATGTATTCAGTGTGTGGCCCAAGACAACTCTTCTTCTTCCAGTGTGGCCCAGAGACGCCAAAAGGTTGGACACCCCTGCTCTAAAGGAAGGAGCTGTAAGAATTAAAATCATGGTAAATTTCAAGTATAGTTTACAGTGTCTGACACAGCACATCAGTTAAAAGGAATTCAGACGCTGGAATCATAAAGTCGGATGATTTTATGAGTGCCTCCAGTCCAGTCCCTGACCCCGAGCCCCAAATGAGCCTGGACGGCCCCTCCGACAGGGCTCCTCACCCCACTTCTGGCTAGACACAGGGGGTGCGCCCTGTACCAGCAAGAGGAGGTGATAGTTCCTAATCCTCAAAGACCATACTCACATTTGCATGCCAAATAAAAGCCAGGGAACAATAAATCTTCCCCATTTACCCATTCTGAGATGTTCAGGCAAGCCACGACCATCTACTGAAGAACACTAGAAATGGGGGTCTCTGATCCCTAGAGTTCCCACTGTTTTTCCACAATGAAGGGTCATAAATAATATTCGAGATAGTGGACAAAACCACTTTCTCCATGTGCCTGCCGAGTCATTTACCTGCTCAGTATTTTTTTCAAGCCCATATTCTCTGCACTCGGCACAGGTCTAGGCTGCTTTCACGTTTCCCATCCCCTGCTGCTCACCACACCGCCCTCCATCTCCTGAGCTTTCCTGGCAGGGAGGAAGGGCCAGCCGGGCTGGGGTCAACAGTGTCCATGCGGAAGGGATTTATCTTTCAGCTTCTAAAACACTGAGTGTTTCAAATATTATCACTGGATTTCTCTTAAAGAAAAATGCAATTTGGACATGAGTGTCTGGAAGAGACCACCCTCCTGGCTGAGGACTTCGATCACTCACACAAACTTCATTAAAATATGGGTTCATCCTGAAGTTCTAACCCTTGGCCATTTTTATTCTTTCCTCCTTTCTCGTAATTCTGCGCATTCATGTCTACGACATGAAGCAGGACTTTTCAGTAGGGCTCGCCATGATCAATATCTCACATTTCCTACAGCATAGGTACAGTTTCATTTGGAAACCCCCGGGCCCAGTATGGCAGGAGGGCAGAAGCCCCCAGTTGAGCTTAGAATGACTGACCGCTGATTCTCACACTTACTGCTTATCCCACTCAGGGTTCCCAAATCTTCAGTGAGATCACCAGTAAGAACAAGAACCAGCCCCTACAAACTGTCCATCAGAGGAAGCTTGTTCCAAAGCATCCTTCAAATTGTCTCAATATGCCCTCCCCCTCCTCGCAACTGTACCTCTCGTACCCCCAAGCCTGGGGGTCCTGTAACCTCCAGCCCCAGTACATACCACACACCCTTCATTGTGAGAGCTCAATGTTAGCAAACCAGAGTACAATGAAATCCCTATTCACATGCAAATAATTACAGTACAAATAATAGTTATGACTACTGATGCTGCTTCTCTTTTCATTGCCATTTCCCCAAGTCCCAAAACTTGTACGTGGTATCTTGGAGGTCAGTAAATCTCCCTCCCTGACGCCCCGACAGCAAGTTCCGGTCACTGCCCTGGGTATCGCACGGTGCTTTCTCCATAGAGCCCTCATTGGCGTTGAAATGACTGAGAATTTCCACCACTTCTGCTTCCATCAAATCCTAGAAATAGAGTCTAGTGGACACTCCCGTACAACTCTTCAAGGTGGTTTTCACCTTACGGCACCTGTTTCATTACTCTGATTTTGAATTCACTGGAGTTGCAATCTACACCAAATTGGCAGTTACCATAGAAAATGCAGATACGTTACTCTTCTCTAATGCATTTGAGCCAGAGTCATTCTGGTGTCCTCTGGGCTGATTCCCATTTATTTTTCTTCCTCTGATTTGGGAAGACTCTACATCAAATCTTTGATCTAAATTCAAATTCTTGTACTTCTCACCTAATTTTTATCATGGCATATCCATGTGTTTAGATTTCGAAATAACCATTCCTCAAGCATTCAACAGAACACAAAGAGTCATTTTTACATGTTCATGTAACATGCATGCATGTTCTACTAGCATTGAAGTCGTGGCAATTTAAGGATGGTCTCGGGAACACCTAGAAGGAATCCAGGACCAGGACAGAGGTTAGGCTGAATGACCCATAAAGTCCTTTCCAAAATCAAGGCTTTATGATTCTGGGTGAAGTTGGCCATAATGCTATAATAAAACCAAGCAATATAAATTGATTACCTCAAATGTGCATAAGTGATAGAAGACTCTTGAAAGTGTAAGTCCAACAAAACTGATAGTAAACATGTCCTTGAACTACTTTCTCGCTGTGCTGTCTAAAGCAATTTCTTAGTGCTGAGATTTGTTTTCCCGAGCTTGCTGCGGGACGATGGAATGTATCGTTAACAGCTATTTCACCTCTGAGTATAAAAGGACTTACAGTGGCAATAAGAAAACAATTCAAAGTCTAGAGAATGGTTTCCAATATCGCATAATATGGTAGACACATTTACACTTTCTTCAAATTAAAAAAAATGCAGACAATAAAAAAATGGATTGCTGTCTAACACAGGAGCTGAGTATGGTAACAGCAGGGCATCAAAAACTAAGGATCAGAGGTCTGATTTAATGCTGCAAGAAACACTTGTACAGAGACCAGATACCTTTGGATGCTTTGATTTGATGTTTAGAAATGCAAACATTCAAGTTGGGCAATAATAAGTTAAAATTACATGGTTACAATAACCTTGGGGAGAAATCAGTGTTTGATGTATGTGTTAATTATATAGTATAGTTACATAATGAGTAATATTCTAATTGAAGTAAAAAATAAATGTACAACCTTCTCACTCGTATATTTTACATACCCAGGATTTTAGAACTGAGATAATGTTGCCAAAAAAAATGCATGTAGTTCTTTGACAAGTGATCTCTACTTGAGTGTTCATTTCCTTTACCCGCATATTAATTTCAACATTTCTTTTTCTTTTTAGGGCGTGATTCTCAGTCCCCAGACTCAGGTACAAAAAAACACTATTCTGAATAACCATTCTATTTGTTGTAAGCTTTTTTTAAACATATTCATAACCACATTGTTAACTTCACAGTAAAGTTCAATTGCACTTACTGTTATGCATACTAAATTAAATTACATTTCCAAAGAAAATGTCATATTTATTTTTATTTCCAACCATGTTAAACGTGAATGCAGATATCTTTGTATCCAATTTGTGTCCCCCTGATAAAAGCTTGGAGATCTTACAATGCCCAAAATCGAGAGACACTGAACGGAGATGCTCCATATTCCTCTCTTGCAGCAAAAGGCTTTAGAAGCGTTCGACCAAACCTACAGGAAAAAAGATCACCAACTCAGGTACTCTCGCACGCTCCTGTCTACCGTGTCGTGTGAAAGCAAGACTGTTAGACCACTGCTTTCCTGTCTCTTTTCTAGTAATACGTGCATATTTCGATACACGTTTCATTTGAATACGTTCTTGCTTTTGTGTCCGTATTGCTTGTCAGACTTGTCTTGATAACATGGAAGGCAAGTCGTAAGTTCAAAACAGGTCCTTTGGTTTTCCTGATTCAGCCGGTAAAAGCAGGTTAGTTTCTAACATAATGTTTGGGGTAGCTTCTGATTCTTAAAAAGTGTTCAGCGTATGCTGTAGACTTCACAGCTCTGAGGTCAGCAACACATTATGTACTTAATAAATATGAGAGGCGCAACTGTTTGCTATGTTGACTAAGGGATTCTATGTCGGGGATATGAGCCACATTGTGCTGCCGCATGAAAAGTGTTATCAATACAATGTAATGAAGTCATCTATCTATAATTTTATATATATATATATATATATATATATATGTTTGTGTACAGTCTTCAAAGCCTAAAAATATGCGAGAGAACATACATTCACTTTTAACATAATGCCCCAGGATGTAGATTGAGACAAACCTCATAATGTATTCTCTATAAAAACTATCTTCCCCTAGAGGGCAGCTTTGGATAAGGAAGTAAAACACATTCTAAACGGAATAAAACTGGTCAATCCAGCCGACAAACTGTGTAGCATATAAGAAGGTGTGACTTTGCTTTACTCTCTTTAAGGATAGAGTTACCA
>PVKM010027611.1:0-18702 GCA_004027735.1 Carollia perspicillata
AGCATAATGTTGGGGTACATGGTAGGAGTCCATAAATGTCAGCCATAGTTGTTGTTACTATCATCATTATTCACCTTAAAGGCAATCAGCTTTCCAGCTGCATTGAACCACTCACTCTCTCCTTACCTGCATTTGATCACTCTTCCTGAATGGCTGTCTCACCAGCTCTATGTGATCAAATATTTTCTGTGCTTTTCAGTCTATTTTCAATACTACCTGCTCTATTAAGATTTCACTAATGCTGCCCAGCCAGAAGCAATTTGCTCTCTTCTTCACACTAAATAATACTGTATATTGCATCTTTCTGGAGGAGCTTATAGTTTTCTACTTTGTATATAACATATATGACATGGATATGGGACATTTGTATATATGTCATTCTCCTTCACAGAGAGTGAGTTCCTTCGGGATGGGGTCATTTACTGTTGATATGAGTCCTTGCCAAAGCATTCAGCATTGTTCCTTACCCTGAGAGACAATCAATCAAAACAAGTTGAATTAATTAATTAATATTTCTATTCACTCAGTACAAAATGTCTACTTGAAAGCAAAGGCCAGCCAATGAGGAGAGTGATCAGGTAGTAATATTTCAGTATTTCTCTCCCCAATCCCTGTCACATGCTGCAGTCAATAAGGTGATACAAAGTTTACCTAGACGTGAATGTGAACCTTCCCTTCCCTCCTCACTCCCTGCCATTAACTTGGTGACCTTGAGGAAGACATTAACTATTCAAAGCATCGGTGTCTGCATTGGCAGAAATAGGGAGTTGGGTTCAATATCTAAGGACAATTCAGGTTATAAATCCAGTATCTCATATTTCAGAGAGTGTCTTGCACCAGCAGACACAGAGATATGGGCTAAGGGGAAAGGTAAAATCACTGAGTATTACCCAAACATCAAGATTGAGGCCAGAAAAACAATGCAAAGATGTATGTGAGGAGCAACAGGCTGGCTAAGGTCAGACCTAAGGACAAACCCATCAGGCCAAAGACACAGCCCAAACTGGAGGCTAGAGCATGGATAGGCTCAGGGTCTATGAAAACAAACAAACAAACAACAACAAAACATAGTTCACACCAGGTAGCTCAATATAGAAATTTTAACATAGGGATCTTGCCATAAAGGTGTTGGAAGAGTTGAAAACAAAAGGGACACTGAGGCAACCCAGAGACTAGCAAGTGGAGGTAGCCACTCCCCCTTGCAGGGCCAAGGAAGTAAAGGGAGGAGGTGTTGTCTAACAAAATAAAGGGGGAAGGTGATGTTTCCAGTGCCCAGGGTTGGGAGATCTAGCAGGAGGGACTATCCAGTAACAGCTACAACCACAGGTGAGACCCAGCTACCCTCAAATATACCATTCCAAGCAGAAAACTAGGGGAAGAAATACCTTGGCTTCTCCATTTCTCCTACCTTCTGAGGATGCTCACTGGCCACATGTAGCTGCAAGACACTTAGCAAGAGAGTCTGGGAATGTAATCTACAGGGTCAGCCCCATGCAATACAAACCAGAGCAGAAAAATATGAGGTTATGGCCTGAGAGTAAATAGACAACTAACCAACCCAAATGGTCTTGGAGCTAGCTTCAGAGGTTATTTTTCTAGTCTGAGCTTTCTCTTGGTCTGTGACTTCTGTGAAGATCCCACTCTAGCTGCTGCCGTCACACCTTTCTGTAAAGTATTGATGATTTAGGGTAACTAAGAAGAGAGCTGCTGACAAAGACTTGATAAAATGGTGTTTAGATGCAGAGACCCAGCCACATAACACCCAAAAAGTTCCAGGAATCCTTCCTGGATACTTTCTCACATGTGTTATACTTGCTCCTAACCAGGGCTTTCCTGGTGCAGTGCATCCCAGAAAAGAACACCAGCCTTGTTTTTCAAAAGGACACTGATCTCTTTGGCTTAAATAAGGTAACATCCTCCATGTAAACTACTAATTTAACATTAGCAATAAATCCACATTTTAATGGGAGGCTGATCCTTCCAGCAAAAACATAAAATCCACCAGTGTGTTTTCCTGCTAATGAGTACTAGGAAGCAATATCCCTTCTTTTTACTTTTTCTTATATTTTACAATGACATTGATTGAGACTTACAGATAGCATTTATGAAACCTACAGTACAATAATAACATATGTATACTTAACTTATACAAATTCAATGGTATCCATTTAGGGGAGAAAATAGAGAAAGAGAGGGGGTGTGCACAGTGTGGAAGTAAGGAGAGACGGGAAGAGAGAGGAGAAATTTCCAACTTGGACACCGCTTCTTCTGCAAGTGAGTGCTCGGAGTGATCAGGAGATGAGAGACGTGATCTACTCTGCCCCAAGTCAACCTTTGCCCCTGTTCATCTCTCAGAGACTCTCGCAGAGGTGCTAATGTTTAAGGATTTGGCACTGAAAAATGTTGCTTAGGTAATCTTAACTATATATATATTTTTATGTATACTACGAACACTAATGCTATAAATTATATATACTGCACAAAATGGGCAAATCAAGATATTTTAAAGGTGATTTTTTAAAAATGTAATAAATTCTCACCTTCCGTGCTGACTTTAACCCTCGTATCTGGTGTGATTCTGGGGTATATAGGCCAGGATTGAAAATTCAGTTGAGAGATTGGTAATGGTGCAGGCGGAGAAGAAAAGGACTTTCACAGTCTACCAAAACAAGAGCATTAACCATGGTTTCAGAGATGAGTGGGGGCGGGGGAGAGCACCGCCAGAAATCACTATAGCTGCAGAAGTTATCCTCACAGGCTGTTCCCAGGATGCCTGGTATTGCTTTGAGATTCGTCATATGATTAAACCAGGTACTTCTTTCTCTACCTTAGCTATCCCTCTCATAAAAGTGGGGCACAATACCTGCTCCTTGCTTATGGTCACAAAAGAATATATAGGGATTAGATCTAATTACTAGGTAATTTATTCTCCAATGATGAAGTGTTTAACAGCCTGGAGAACCCAAGAAGACAGCCAAATTTTGATTGGAATGGCCCATCCTGGTTCTGTTTACCTTAGAGGTGAACCAAACTTTGAAGCGGTGGGATAATTATGACCTCGTGACTGTCAGTTTGCAGGACAAACATCATAGCTATGATCTTATTTCATGCAGCATATCAGGAGAAAGATTTTCCTGACTTGAATCCAAGTCTTTTCTTCATTTCCAAACCTGAAACGTTTTGGCTTCCTAATCTCAACTGTGTCACATCCAAAATACATAAACAAACAACCAACCACACCGGGAAAATCTTATATAAGCTCCTGCAGTCTCAAAAGGTGCCATTAGTACTAAGCCTTCCTGTGCTCACCCTGCCCTGAACCCTGGGCCCCCTGCTGCGTCCCACAGTACAGCTCTCTCTAACATGCCACGTTAATGCTGAGAAGGAACTTAAACCACAAAGGACCAAAAAGCAAATATTTTTGTCCAAAGCTAATGTAGCAAATTACATGCAGGATCTAAACTCCAAGAACCTTATTAATGGTGCAAGTCTACACAAACACACAGCATCCAGTTTGCCAAGATTTAAAAACTAAATTAAATCTAAGTCAAATCCCACTGGGGGATTTATAGAACCAGTTAAAAGACCAAGTTCTGGTCTTGGCAGGACCGCTGGCTCACATTGTACCCCAGGTAAGTAATTTCTCTCACTAGGCTTCTGTTTGTCTACGAAGCTAATATTTTGCCTTGAGTGCATAGGAACGGTGAGATGAGAGTGCAGGCAGGGTACTCAAAGCCCTATGCAAGAAAGGTATGTACATATCATCAGAAATTCATCCAGAATGCCTTCTGCCAAGTGCTCTGTGGCCCTGACCGGGCTGCTATGAATGACCGTGCAGTCTGCGAACTGCCAAAGGAGCTGAAGTCAAGTCCTCATTCCACCTTCGGCAGCACTTCCTTCCAACCAGAGGACACTGCCGTGTCTTCACACATGGCAGTGCGGTCTGTGTTCAGTCCCAGAGGGCTCATCAGCTTAGAGGGGGTGCTTTCTCTAATTTCCTTAGAGATACCAAATAGATAGTGGCCTAGATCCTAACTAGGAATGAAGCAACTTCGAAGTTGATGTCCTTTTGCAAAAAGCCAGATGACAGAAATGTTTACTTTGGCAGGAGTCATATTCACAACAAACATTTGTGGTCAGAGGCTGGAAGAAAGCAGACATGCTGAATTGAGAGGCACCTTTGCACCATGGCCACATTACCTAGCAATGGATTAGAATAACCAGGTTCTGTACCTTCGCTTGCAGCTATAGCCCCAATAATCGATGCAGACGAAACTGAGGAAGCTTGTTAGAGGAAATGAGTATGGTAGGGAAACTGGCCATGGCAGTGTTGCCTCAGAAAATCTGGAAGTTAATGGACTACATCTGGCTTTGTTTTGCTCACACACTCAGTTGGACACCAGACAGTGGTAATGGAGGGGTTTTTTGAGCACTTAGGAGAAAATGTATCTTTTTAAGTCAATGTATGCCATCAGTTCTGTATCATTTTTATTTCTGACTTTCTTTATGCTTAGATTTTAAACTACATTTTAAGTGTGCATGCCCACTCTTGACTATCAGTAGGGAAATGAGTTACTGTCGATGGCTGATCACACACGTTCATGAATCCTGTGACTATAAATGTCACCCTAGTAAAACAGGCTAGTAGACTGTTTTTCAGTGCCTGGAAAGAACAAGAAGCGGGCCTCCAAGAGAAGGCCCAGTGACCTAATCCAGAGTCAACTGCAGAAGGCTGACAATGGGGAAAATCTCACACATACACTGACCAGATACAGCCAGGCAAGCCAACATGCGGATCTATCAACAAACAGTTTTCTTAAAAAATTCCCATGGATTCTGAATGTTTATGATCTGGGAAGCATGAAGAGGAAAGGGAAGAAACAAAGGAGGAGTATTTCTCACTCCCTGACATAAACCATCATTGGAAAATTAACATTAAGATTATACCTCTGACAATGAGTTGTTTTTGTTACTGCCATTCTTTTCTGTACTTTTCTAATTTTCTATAATAAATGAGCAGTTTCTAATAAGCAAGAAAGAGGAAAAGCCTCTCTCATTATCTAAATTTATTTGATTACTAAATTCTGGTAGTGAATGTTTATACAGTGAGTTTGGAAAGGAAAAATCTATTTTGTCCCTGAGTTTTGATGAACAAGAATTGAGACTTCAGATCATAGAATGATGGACTTATCTGAATTAATTTGCTTCCTAAGTTCTGAGAACAAAAATTTTGATGGCCAGAGATCAAATAGCAAGAGAGGCCTATAATGAACTTGTAATAAACAACTCTTTCCCTCCCTTTCTCACATATAAGCATGAAAATTGTAATCTAATGGCCAATTTTTCAATGTCTGTCTTTGAAAAAGTTTTATACCATAGTACTTTTATATGACAAACTTCATTCTCATTTTGGTTGCTTAATAAAGTAGTTTCCAGGAAAGTGATAGAAGCAAATAAACCGAAGACAACACAGGTAGTTTTTCTTCTTTTAAAGATTTTATTTAGAGACTTCTGACCAAGATGGAGGCATAGATAGACATAATATGCCTCCTCACACAACCAAAATTAAGGACAACACAAATTTAGAAACAAAAAACAACCAGAACTGACAGATAATTGAACTGTACAGAAGTACAACCATTCATCCAGACTGGTAAGAGGGGCAGAGTCAGCAGCTAGCGGAGAGAGGTCGAGGCAGGAAAAAGCAGTGGCTGGTGACCGGGTGTGCACATGGCAGTTGGCAGACCCCAGGTGTGCAGGCAGCGACTAGCAGACCCCAGGCATGGGGTGGCAATGAGCAGACCCAGTGAGGCAACCAAGGCAGCTGGCTGGCCATGGTCACACATTCACGCACAAATAAACCAGTCTGTCTCAGGCAGCAAGACAGAGCACATAACCCAGGGCCCCAGCACTGAGAAATAAAGCCTAAAAGCACCAATTGAAAACACTTGTGGGGGTTGAGGTGCTGGGAGAGACTCCCACCCTCACAGGACAGTTCGTTGGAGAGGACCACAGGGTCCTAGAACATAAACAAGCCCACCCACCCGGGAACCAGCACCAGAAGGGCCTGATTTGCTTGTGGGAAGCAAGCAGAAGGGACTGAAATCCAAGAGAGAGCAGAGCAAGCACCATTGTTCCCTCTCTAACCCCGCCCCCACACACAGCTTCACAACCCAGCGACCAGGGTTGCCCTGCCCTGGTGAAAACCTAAGACTCTCCCCCTCGCTGCATAACAGGAGCCATCAGACCAAAAAGAAGAAGAAGAAAAAAAAAAAAAACTGGCTCAAACAGAAGAACAGATCAAAGTCCCAGAGCCAATACATCTAAGCCACCAAGCGATAGCCAACCTATCAGATGCACAGTTCAAAGCACTGCTAATCAGGATGCTCACAGAACTGGTTGATTTTGGTTGCAAATTAGATGAAAAAAAATGAAGGCTACACAAAGTGAATTGAAGGAAAATGCACAGGGAAGCAATAGCGATGGAAAGAAAACTGGGACTCAAATAATGGAGTGGACCAGAAGGAAGAAACAACCAAACAGAAAAGAATGAAGAAACAAGAATTCAAAAAAATGAGGAGAGGCTTAGGAACCCCTAGGACACCTTTAAATGTTCCAACATCCGAATTATAGGGGTACCAGAAGGCGAAGAGGAAGAGCAACAAGTGGAAAAGTTATTTGAACAAATAATAAAGGAGAACTTCCCCAATCCGGCAAAGGAAATAGACTTCCAGGAAGTCCAGGAAGCTCAGAGAGTCCCAAAGAAGGTGGACCCAAGTAGTAACACACCAAGGCACATCATAATTCCATTAGCCAAGATTAAAATGAAGGAGAGAATCCTAGAAGCAGCAAGAGATAAGGGGACAGTCACCTACAAAGGAGTTCCCATCAGACTGTCAGCTGATTTCTCAAAAGAGACCCTACAGGAAAGAAAGGGCTGGAAAGAAGTATTCCAAGTCATGAAAGGCAAGGACCTCCATCCAAGATTGCTCTATCCAGCAAAGCTTTCATTTAGAATGGAAGAGCAGATAAAGCGCTTCTCAGATAAGGTCAAGTACAAGGAGTTCATCATCACCAAGCCCTCATTATATGAAATGTTAAAGGGACTAATCTAAGAAAAAGAAGATAAAAACTATGAACAGTAAAAAGACAGCAAACTCACAGTTATTAACAACCACTCCTAAAACAAAAGCAAACTAAGCAAACAACTAGAACAGGAACAGAACTACAGAAATGAAGATCACGTGGAGGGTTAGCAACGGGGGAGTGTGAGGAGGAGAGATGGGGAAAAGGTACAGAGAATAAGTAGCATAGACAGTAGGTAGAAAATAGACTGGGGGAGGGCAAGAATAGTATGGAAAATGTAGAAGCTAAAGAACTTATGACCCATGGACATGAACTAAAGGGGGGGAATGTGGGTGGGAGGGAGTGTGCAGGGTGGAGGGGAATGAAGGAGGGAAATGGGACAACTGTAATAGCATAATCAATAAAATATATTTTTAAAAGATTTTATTTATTTATTTAGAGAGAGAGGAAGGGAAGGAGAAAGAGAGGAAGAGAAACATCAATGTGTGGTTGCTCCTCACCTGTCCTCAACCGGGGACCTGGCCTGCAATCCAGGCATGTGCCCTGACTGGGAATCAAACTGGCAACCCTTTGGTTCACAGTCCCGTGCTCAATCCACTAAACTACACTGGCCAGGCCAACACAGGTGGTTTTCTTTGTGAAATTCACACAGTAGAAATACTAAGTAAGAATTGCTTTCTTAATTTAAATTTCTGTTCTCTTGACTACTCTGTCAATGAGTTAAGAATCTGAAACCTATAGGCAAAAAGTATTGCCAAGTATGTAGTATGATTTCTTCACATCCCACAAAGTCTTCACCTGCACTTTAGACAAATTAAATTAGAGAAAACAAAATCCTGGTCAAACCCATGACTATTACAGACCTTCTATGCCAATGAATGGAACTCATCAAGGAACTAGAAACTAAAATTTCACTCTACATACAATACTGAAAAGGAAATAGCATAGTTGTCAAACAAACACAGTATTGGTAATATATTTCAAGAAAAGGTATAACCAGAGAACCAAAATGTTTTATATGAAAAGCAAAAGGTGAGGATCAGATCTCTTGAAGATTTTTCCCTTTCTTTAATATTTTCCAAATATTTTTGAATTTGTTTCCTGACTAGACTCATTTACTTTCCCCTGTTATATTTCGCAGATATGAGTTATGTTTGGAAACATGACTCAGAGACTACGTGGTACCTTGAGCTCATGGAGCTCCTGCACAGTTTCCCACAGCATCTCAGTGACCCTTACAAGTGCTGCCCACTTCCCTCCCAGCAAAGGGCCACATTACTCAGCACACAGTAACTCTTAATTCAGTCAATGTGGGAAGAGACTGTCATCAATGCTGATGTGAATCTAGGAGAAAAAGACCCCAACTGACTTAGGAGGACTGTTAGAATTTACCTAATATCCCCAACTCACAGGGTTAATTCCTTTTTCTTCCCTTATTGTGCTTAAAAGTAGTATGATTTGAAAGTTGTTAAAAAATACTGGTTTATTGGGGAATATAATAAACAATATTATAATAACTCTGCACAGTGACAGACTAGACTTAGAGTGGTGATTATATTTTAAGGCATATAAATGTCAAATCACTATGTTGCACACCTGGAATGAATGTAATATTGTATGTCAATTATAGTTTAATAAAAAAAATTTTAAGTACTGGCTTACTTCTGGTTACCTGGGCTCAGACAAATCTAAGTAGACATGTTCACTCCGTGTGTGAGAAGTGAGAAAGAGAAGTGTGGGAGAAATGGGCAGGGCTCAAAGCAACTCACACTGAAACACACAAACTCTTCTGAAATTCCAATGTCAAAATAATAATAATCTCCATAAGAAAGGTCTTGTTATTCCCATTTTTACAGGTGAGAAAATCAAGAGTGGAAGGTTGAGCAAGTTACCTAAGACCTCACAATTAGGAAATGATGGAGTCGAGTTTCAAAATTAAGTCTAATCCCCGCTCTCTTCTTTTTTAAAATAAGTAAATTTATCAGGGTGACATTGTTTATTAATCCCTGCTCTTTTAACCTCTAAAAATCTATCAGAAATATCAATCAAAGAGTGTTTAATAAAATAAGTTTGGACAGAAAACAAAGAAAATCTAAAGAAATTTGGAGAATGGTCTGTTTCAAGATCTAAGTTAGTCGTCTTATCATTGTCATATTATTCATGTTACTGCTTACAGGCTAACTCAACCTAACTTCCTGTAGAGAAGTATTAAAGAACACATTTACTGCTCTGATTCCTTCTTAATCTTCTTCCAGCTTCTGTTCTTCTTCTTCCTCTCAGTTTATTGCCATGTTGGCCAACATGTCTCCCAGAACCTCATCAGCATCAGACTGCTTCCACCTCCAGCAGCTTCCTAACCCAACAGGCTCTCCTCCCACTCCTCCAGAATCCTCCCCCAAGCCCACCGAACCTTGTATTCAGCTATATAAATGCTGTCTTCATCAGTAAGTCAGACTTCATCATCTCAGGCCTTCCCTTCTAATGAACCCCACCTTTTCCCAATCTCAATATTTGGAATAACAAAACACACTTGGACAAGGGCCCTTAACCCTCAAACCTGGCCCACCACAGGCTCACACCATTCCAACACAGCTTGGCCCTGGCAGATGCTAAGTAATCCTGATATTTGTCCCTCATCCACTTCCTGGCTGCTTTCCCCAGTATAACCGGTACAAACCTTCTCATCTTGACTTCCGTCCTAGCCAAATACCCATGTCCTTCTTTATCAAGTAACCAGAGACATTCTAGACTTAGTTTTGCTTTTGAGTCCCCACTTTATCTCCCATATATCCTTCTCCTGCCTCTCCACCCACTTTTCCTTTCCTAAAATGTACTCCCCTCAGAAATCCTCTACAAAGCTTTCCCTGGGTGCTTCTTCCTTCCCTGCAGTCCTGAAGCACTTCTTGTTTATATCTTTCATTTGCCTTTTAAGGTCCAGTTGCTAAGTATTTCTTATATATTTTTTAACCTTATATCTTCTTTTAATATTTTAATTGCAAAACAACAGTCTGACTGTTTTTTATGCACATGTCCTGTCTACCCAACCAGATTGGGTGTCCTCCAATGCTTTGTCCTTTCCCATCTGCTCTGCTCCCTCTCTAATGACTCCCTGGGAGAGAGCTCATCTATTTGTAATCGCTGTGTATGCAGCACATATTCTTGCCACCAAGCTCCTGCTCAGGTCCCCCCTGTCTAAACCACAGTCTTCCCAAGGCCATTTCAAATTCCAATGAAACCTTCTCCAGCAAATACAGGTCCATAATTATCTGTTCTTTGAGTTTCCGTGGCACTCCTGTCTGTACAGGTTTTTTAATGCTTATTTACATATATTCTTGTTTGATGTGTCTGTGAGTGTGTGTACCTCATAGTTCTCTAAATAGATTGAGAGCTTACTGAGGACAGTAACCAAGTCTTTGGTTTTGCATTTCTCATAGTACCTAGCACAGTACTAGCTATTCTGAAAGTACTTAGTAATTACCTCCAACATATATCTCAAAAATTAAAACATAGCTCAGATTTTTTTGTTTCAAACATGTCACAGTAAACTAAGGCAGTAGCAGCTTTAAACTGAGAAATATCTTGAGCTCAAAGTGAGCAAACTGTAAACCCATAGAGGGAAGGGTTTGTGTGCTTAGAAATCTCTTTTCAACTTCCAGGCAAGGTGGAGGCCTAGGTAGATACATTGTGCCTTCTCACACAACCAAAAGAAGGACAACAACAAATTTAAAAACAAAACACAACCAGAACTAACAGAAAATCAAACTGTATGGAAATATGACAACCAAGAAGTTGAAAAGAAATATTCATCCACAGTGGTAGGAGGGGCAGAGATGGGCAGCCAGGGCAGAGAGGACTCGTGGCAAAACAGTGGCAGGCAGAGTGAGAAGTCCCACATTTGTGTGTGGATAAACCAAGAGGAACAACTGGGGATAAAGAGATAGCCAACCTATCAGATGCACAGTTCAAAACACTGGTCATCAGGATGCTCACAGAAATGGTTGAGTACAGTCACAACTGGGGAGTGAGGTAGACTGCAAAACCCAGGGTTCCAGCATACAGGAATAAAACCTCAAAACTTCTGACTGAAAAAACCTGTGGGGGTTGAGGTGCCAGGAGAAACTCCCAGCCTCACAAGAGAGTTCATTGGAGAGACCCACAGGGTCCTAGAATGTACACAAACCCACCCACATGGGAATCAGCACTAGAAGGGCCCAATTTGCCTGTGGGTAGCAGCAGAAGTGACTGAAACCTAGCAGAGAGATGAGCAAATGGCATTGTTCCCTCTCTGACCCCTCCCCCACATACAGTGCCACAACCCAGCGATATGCCTTGCCCTGGCCTGGTGAATACCCACGGTTCTGCCCCTTATACATAACAGGCATGTTAAGACAAAAAATATGGCCCAAATGAAAGAACAGATCAAAGCTCCAATAATAGAACCAAGTGATAAAGAGATAGCCAACCTATCAGATGCACAGTTCAAAACACTGGTCATCAGGATGCTCACAGAAATGGTTGAGTACAGTCACAAAATGGAGGAAAAAGTGAAAGCTATGAAAAGTGAAATAAAGGAACATGTACAGGGAACCAACAATGACAGGAAGGAAATTAGGATTCACGTCAACGATTTGGACCAGAAGGAAGAAATAAACATTCAACCAGAACAGAATGAAGAAATAAGAATTCAAAAAAAAAAAAAATGAGGAGAGGCTTAGGAATCTC
Source organism: Carollia perspicillata (assembly GCA_004027735.1). NCBI lineage: Eukaryota > Metazoa > Chordata > Mammalia > Chiroptera > Phyllostomidae > Carollia > Carollia perspicillata. The sequence goes on from PVKM010027611.1 coordinate 11,809, forward strand.
TGGAACAACTTTAAACATTCCAACATCCAAATCATAGGGGTGCCAGAAGGAGAAGAGGAAGAGCAAGAAATTGAAAACTTATTTTAACAAATAATAAAGGATAACTTTCCTAATCCGACAAAGTAAATAGACTTCTAGGAAGTCCAGGAAACTCAGAGAGTCCCAAAGAAGTTGGACCTAAGGAAGCACACACCAACAACAACCCATATCATAATTATATTACCCAACATGAAATATAAGGAGAAAATCTTAAAAGCAGCAAGGGAAAGGGAGAGAGTTATCTACAAAGGAATTCCCATAAGACTATCAGCTGACTTCTCAAAAGAAACCTTGAAGGCAAGAAAGGACTGGAAAGAAGTATTCCAAGTCATGAAAGGCAAAGACCTACATCCAAGATGACTCTATGCATCAAAGCTATCATTTAGAATGGAAGGGCAGATAAAGTGCTTCCCAGATAAGGTAAAGTGAAAGGAGTTCATCGTCACCAAGACCTTATTATATGAAATGTTAAATGGACTTATCTAAGAAAAAGAAGATCAAAACTATGAACAGTAAAATTACAACAGACTCACAACTATCAACAACCAAACCTAAAAAAAATGAACTAAGCAAACAACTAGAATAGGAACAGAATCACAGAAATGGAGATCACATGGAGGGTTATCAGCGGGGAGTGGGCAGGGAAAAATGGGGAAAGGGTACAGGGAATAAGTAGCATAAATGGAAGGTACAAAATAGGGGAAAGTTAAGGATAGTATAGAAAATGGAGAAGCCAAAGAACTTATATGTATAACCCATGGACATGAACTAAGGTGTTGGGGAGATGCAGGTGGGAGAGGAGGTGTAGGGCAGAGGGGAATAAAGTGGGGGGGATGGGACAACTGTAATAGCATAATCAATAAAATAAATTTTTAAATAAAAATAAATAAATAATAATTTAAAAATATCCTCTCACAGGACATCAAGTTCAGTGACAGTGTACACAGCACCCAACCTCACAGGGTTGTCTTGTTTAGTTTCCAAGCCCCGAGGACCAACACCTTGAAAGAGTCTGCCCAAATCAAGAATTCAGCCCTCATTTGCCCACATGGAAAGGTGGATGTGGCCAAGCAAAGCTGACCTGATGAAAGCCAATGTGTTCAGCTTCCTTTCAAATCAGCAACCATAATTGCCACTAGCATTTAATATGGTACCAATCACACCTGTGTTCTGGGGCCAGGAATAGTGGCCAGCTCAGCACCTTTTGAAACCCAGGTGGCTGAAATCCAAGGCAAACAAGACTGAGCAGATGAATCGCAGCAGTGAGACCCAGCAGCTGCCATTGTAATCCAGGGAGTTTATCCACAATCCAGCAGGGCAGCATGTAGGCTGTAAAGTTCTGGACTTAGGGTTCATTCAACCTTCAACCCTGTGAAGTTAGGTCTGCACTAATTGCTAATGTTAAGAAATTGTCTTGATGCTTCCTAGTCTAAAAATAGTCAGGCCTCCTAGATTAGGGAGGTAGGCTCCACCTTAGAAGTGAGGTGTGGTAATCCACAAGCACAGTGTATATACCGATGACAACAAGAAGCTAACAGCAAACATTCCAAAGCTCTTTCATTATAAATTAAGTTCTCCAGATCATATTCTAGCAAGGCAGCCCCTTAATGTTCATTAGATAAAGCCAGGCAGAATAGAAAAATAAGGTAAAGATCAAATATCATAGACTCCGCAACTTCTCAATTTTGTTGCAGGGCGTTTTTTTATCCCCCAGGTCTAGCAATAGCAATTGGCAGAAAAGAGAACAGCCCAGGACGCTGTGGGTGCGCAGACAATGCCAACTCAGCTCTCCCTCACAGATCAGTAAAGAACCTATGTAGTCATTTTCCTGTGAGGCCAGCGTGCTCTGAGGCAGGAGAGCAGAGCCTCCTGGGCCCAGGGCACATTATTCTGAGTTTTGAAAGTCCAGAACTTCAATTACTTTATTTATTCAACCAATAATTTAGGAAGCATTTACTATGTGCCAGACATGGGTTGTAAAGTCTGGGGTGTAGCAATCTTCAAAGTAGGAAGAGTCAGGAGGTAAAGTCAATTAATACATAAACGAGTAAATATTTAAACTCTCAGGTGGTGACAGCTCAGAGAGACCCTAGAGAGGTAAAGGAGAAGCTCTGCAGAACTGCTGTTATTATTGCCACTATTAGAACTAATAATAGTAAGGTTCTTACCAGCCATTTTAAGGACTTTGGCTTTGACTCTGAACATTAGTCAGGGTCCAGTTGAGAAACAGAAGCCACATCAGTTATTTCAACAGAGCTAACTTAATATAAAGAAACATTAATTAGGAATAAAGTCATTAATCAGGTGAATGGGTAAGAGAAATAGCTACTGCCAGAAGCTCTCTCCACCTCTAGGGTTATGGGAACAAAGGGTAAATGATTAAAATTTAGAAGTTCAGAAGAGGGTAGGTCCTATGGGGCTGGAGTCCAGACCACTGAGAGAGGTCAATGGCAGCTAGAGCTGCTGTCCCTGAGGAAGCACAGTGACACTGGTTTTTGAGTGTGGGAAAAGTTACAAAGTGGACTCAACTGTTGCTACAGGAAGGAACCGCCACTGCCAGGGTGAAGAAGCAGCTGGGCTGCCACTCACTAGTGCTGCAAGCAGATAGGAACTCTCAGAAAACAAAGCTGGAAGGAGCAACTCCTCTCTTCCTACTCCAGAGGGTGCTGGTTTGTTCCAGCACCCCAACTTGCTAAACCCAATGGGAACCCAGCTAACAAAGGAGAGTGGTGGTTTTCAGGGGCCCAGCCCCAGCCACATAAAATCAAGTATAGAAGGATGGATTTGTCATTGAGAGACAATGACAATAACTGACACCCTCAGGATGAGACAGGAAGGCACCAAAGGATTTTGAACAAGGGAGTGACATAAGCTGAGTCATTCTGACAGCTGTGTTGAAAATAGACAGTAGGAGGGCAATATCAGTGGAGGTGGGAAGAGCTGGTTGGATTCTGGATATTGTTAGTCCCATTGTATTTGCTGATGACTTGCATGTGGGCTGTGAGAAAGAGAGGTATCAAGGATGACTCCCACACTTCGGCATGAGTAACTGAATGGAGACAAATTTACAGAGAGAGAGGACTGAGCAGGAGCACACTAATGAAGGGGAGGGGCTTTCTGAAGCTCTTATTAGGGCACATTAGGTTTGAGGGGTTGATAAGCAGTTGGATACCAAAGTCTTGAGCTCAGGAGAAAGTCTACATTAGCCATGTAAATTTTAAAAAATCACATATCACGTAGATGGATTTTAAAGCCATGTGATTGGATGAGATCACCATTGACACATCAACATGACTCAGATACACAATGGCTGGGAATAAGATTTCGAGTCAGAACGATATTGATTTGAATCCAGCTCTACCACCACTGGATATTCCCAGGCAGTTCTTCACCACTCAAAGACTTGAATCCCTCATCTGTAAAATGGGGATGGTAATCACACCAACTGTGTTGGTTCTATGTGAGGATCAAATGTGACAAGGTAAGTAAAGCCCTTACACCAGTGCCTGACATTCATTCTAAGCTGCAAATGGGAGTTTGTTCTTCTAAATGAGAAAATAAAGGACAAAGGAAGTAAAGATGAGAAACTGAGTAACTAATGTGAAAGAACTTCCTTTTACTCGTGAATAACCAGACAAAGAATAAGAGGAGACACTAGACAATCATCAGATATGAACAAAAAATAAAAGACAGATTGACAGAAAATTTCTCAAAGGAAAAAATTAGCCACACTTTAAAGCGTCAAAACTGAGTGTACAGGGTAAGACCCACGTAGAAACAGAATCCTTGCCATGAGATGAATTATTAGAGACATGAGTGTGTGCCTGTCATGAGCTGGGTGAGCTGTGGATGAGTCAGGATGAGACACTCAGCCCCCACATGTCAGTCACCACTCGCTCCAACTCAGCCTGGGAACACAGCCCCATTCTGCTCTCATTAATTGTTCACCTCTCATTAAGCATTTTCACATGTGGCAGGCATTCCTTTCCAGAGCTCAACTGCTGGGTTATGTAAGGTTCTACGGTATTCCTGGCCCAGGAACTGAAACCAGCTGCCTTCACAGGGCGCTCCCTTCCTAGGGGGTAGGTCAATTCAGGAAACCAAACTGCAGATCACAAAGCTTGGGAAATCTAGCAGTGGAGTGTAAGAGGCTGACTGTCCTCAGAGCATGCTCTCAAGTGTAGTGAGCACCCTGCTAGGGCACCCCAATGTGTGAATCAGAGTTCTGTCCTCCCAGGTCGGTGAGTGGGACCTTGCCACAAAGTCTCTCCATGGCTACCTCCTTTGGTATTAAAAGCTCTCGACATTGTTCTACTGACAAGTAGCCTTTTCCACACAAGTTCCCAACACTTTTAAACAGTAAAAACTCTTCTGTCCAGGGATTTTGTTTTCTAACAGCTGTTTCTGGCCACTAGGAGAGATTCATCTGGAACAGTGATTCTCAGCTGCAATCAGAGCCTCCAGGGGGTACTTTTAAAGTGCTGATGCTTGGGCTCCACCCAGGACAATTGCTATGGGTTGCATTGTGTTCCCCCCAAACCCGTATGCTGAAGTCCTAACCCCTCAGTGCCTCAGAATGTGACCATATTTTAAATAGAGTCTTTAGAGAAGTAATTAAGATAAAATAAAGTCACCAGGATGGGACCTAATCCCTTATGACTATTGTCCTTACAATAAGAGATTAGGCACAGAGTACAGAAGAAATACTATGTAAAAACACAGGGAAAATACAGCCATCAACAAGACGAGGAGAGAGGCCTCAAGAAGAATCAATCCTGCCAATACCTTGATCTCTGACTTCCAGCCTCCAGAACTGTAAGACAAGAAACCTCTGTTGGTTAAGCCCCCTAGTCTGTGGTCCTTTGTTATAGCAGCCTTAGAAAACTAACACACCAATTGAATCAGGGTCTCTGGGAATGAGGCCGGGCATCAGTATTTTTTTAAATGTTCTTCAAGTGCTCTGACTGTGTATTTGTATTTTAGAAGTCACTATTCTAGACTATAGATTCCCCTCCAGTCTGCTGAAACCAGTGCTGACCCATTAGATTGTTTCTTTAAGAATGCAGCATGTATACTTGACATTAGTTCCTTCCTTCCTTCCTTCCTTCCTTCCTTCCTTCCTTCCTTCCTTCCTCCCTTCCTTCCTTCCTTCTTCCTCCTTTTCTCCCCTCCCTTCTTTTTCCCCTCCCTTCCTTCCTTTCTTGACAAAATGAACAGGAGAGAGATCACAGCCCTCACCTCAGCCTCGAACTCAGCATAAAGGAAGCTAAGTCCCATCTACCATCCTTCCAAAATAATCTGAACCACTAAGTGGCCCCTAAGAATATCCACAGTAGGGCTGAAGATCGAGAAAAGGGCTTTAATTTGATGAAAGACTCCAAGTGAGGGAAAAGACCATGTGCAAAGACTAACAGGAAAAGATGAGATGATGCCTTCTCTTTTGGAGAATTCCCCTGTCAGACAGAAAGTCTTTTTTTTTTCTTTTTTAAACTTCTGCCTCATTTAGCTTTTTGAATGGCCCATTGTCCACAGCAACATCTTGCTAGGAATGGCCAAATGCCTACTACAAGTGCAGCAAAAGACAGATGCAGCAAGATACTGGAGACAGATTTGTGTGAGAGGCCTGGCCTGATTTTCCTGCCAATGGTTGCTTCAAAATAAGCCGCCATCAGTGACAAGGTCACTGTACCTCTTTAAATAATGATACCAAGATGATGGACTTGACAGCTTGCAAGCTACCTCTCCTTCTCTGTGCCTCTGTTTCCTGGCCAGTCACACAGACATGAGAAATCTGAACATATGAGCACCACTCGGGTGAAAGTGATCAATTAGAGTTTTAATCATTCTCGTTTTCATCATCCGAAACGTCATCCACATGTTTCCAGGTACTTGCTTGCCATCCCTTCCCCTTCTGTTTTTAGTCATTCCTAAAAGCTTCTATTATCAATCACTGCATGGGGTAAATTTTCAAACCAGCAGTCAGAGTTTTTAAGCTGCATGACTTCTATTACAGCCAAGAGGAGGCAGGTGACCAACACCAATGCACTCTCGAAAACCCACTGCACAGCTTACTTCCTCAGTGTTCATTTATGCATTTTCATCGCATGTTTCAAGGTTGGGTTTTTTCAATCATTTTTTATTGTTATCCTGTTACAGTTGTCCCAATTTTTCTTCCTTTGCCCTCCTCTGCCCATCCCACCCCCAGCACCTACAGTCAATCCCCACACTGTTGTCCATGTACCTGGGTCATTCACGCAGGTTCTTTGACTAGTCCCTTCCCTTTCTTTCCACCATTATCCCCCTTCGTCCTCCCCTCTGGTCACTGTCAGTCTGTTCCATGTTTCCATGCCTGTGGTTTTATTTTGTTCGTTAGTTTATTTTGTCCGTTAGATTCCTCTTATAGATGAGATCATATGGTATTTGTCTTTCACAAATTGGCTTATTTCACTTAGCATAATATTCTGCAGTTCCATCCATGATGTCACAAAAGGTAGGAGCTCCTTCTCTCTTTCTGCTGCAAAGTATTCCAGTGTGTAAATGTACCACATGGTTTTTGTTGTTGTTGTTGTTGTTTTTAAGATTTTATTTATTTTTAGAGAGAGGGGAAGGGAGAGAGAAAGAGGAGAGAAACATCCATGTGTGGTTGCCTCTTGCACACCCTGCATGGGGGCCTGGCCTGCAACCCAGGCATGTGCTCCAACTGGAAATCTAACTGGTAACCCTTTGGTTAGCAGGCCAGCACTTAATCCACTGAGCCACACACACCAGGGACATAGTTTTTTGATCTACTCATTTACTGGGGGGCATTTAGGCTGTTTCCAGCACTTAGCTGTTGTATATAGCACTGCTATGAAT
>PVKM010027612.1:0-18684 GCA_004027735.1 Carollia perspicillata
CTCTGGGGCCCCTGTGTGACTGCTGGGGAGTTAGAAGAAAGGGTTCTCATTGATCTGCAAGAATTTCCTGAGAACCAATTATGCGCAGAGTCTGTATGTAGTACTAGGTATACTTTTTTAAATGATCTAAACAGAGTATACTTATCACAGAACTCAAGTCTAGTAGAGGAGATGGTTAACAAGTTGTAGTAAGAGCTACTGAGCAGCAGAACTGTGTTTTGAGAAAGGGTAAGTCATACTGAGGGCTCAAGGCCTCCTTGGAAAAGGTGACATTGATGCTAACCTCCGAAAAGTGAGATATGGTCATGCAACAGTTGCAAGGTAAGCCATTGGTATAATTCAGGAACTAAAAGAAGCGTGTGCCTGAGTAAGCAAAGGAAGAGTGGTTTAAGTCAGAGGTTTAGGCAAGGGCCGGTGTGTGCAGAATTATACAGGATATGGTAAGGAGTGCAAATTTTATTTTCACTGCTTTTAAATGTTTTTAAGTAAGCATGTAAAATGATCCAATCTGTACTTTTTAGAAAACCACTCTTCCTGCAAAATAAATATTTTTATAAAATGGAGAAATGGGAGGAAGAGCAAGAAAAAGGAGATGGGTAGGAATCTAACTACTTAGGCCATGCCAAGAGTTCCAGGCTTTAAAGGTGAGATGGAGGAAACCCACACATTTTCCTCCAGATTGTCTAATTTGCTAAATTCATATAAGAAAGCAAAACTCTAGTTATAAACAAAGTCAGTATTTGACTAGAATATCCATTATGGTGTATCTCTCAGAACATGAACATGGTGAACAAAGTACAGAATAAGAAAGAAGGAACCCTCAACACACAAAAAAATTGATTTAAACAATAACAGGGACCTAACATCAAAAAAATCAGTTTATTTTCTAACTGCATCTCTGATATCCACGCTATGGCTCAATAATCTTATCCTGTCATCATTCCTACAGTCACAAACCCCTATATACCTACATATTCCATTTGGTATCATTATATTTCTCATTCTTACATTAATGGCATGCAAGTAGGTGACTTCAAGGTATTTACACTGGAGAGCCTTGTATGTTTTACATTAATGAAAACAACACATCTACTGAAAATGTGCCACAGCATAGGCATCAGGTATTTAATTGAGCACATACACCCTCATTCATTCACTACTCTGTTATTAGCGCAATTGGTTCTGGAGATACAATAAGGTGTATGACAGGCTTGATGCTTCCCCTCAATGTGCTTATAACTGAATGTAAGCAATTATAATACAGTTGAAAGCCACTACACTGCTGCAGAAGAACAGAGCAGACAGCTCAGTCAAACTGAGGGCTGGTGGGAGCGGCTCTTTCCCTGAGGCATTCAAGTAAACCTATCTCATTTGCATCACTGCCCAAAAATCCCTATTCCTCCACCTTTCATCCTTACAAAATCAGAAAAGAAAAAAGTTCAAAAACTAAAGATCTCCATTTCTCTGTATGTCTGTTCAATCCCAAAGTACTGAACTCTAAATCAAGTTCAGATTAACAGAGACTTTCAAAAACCACACAGCTACTTATTTCCTCTATTTTTTTCCTTTTCATCGAATTTACTGGGGTGACACTGGTTAACAAAATTATAGAGGTTTTAGGTGCACAATTCCCCAACACATCATCTGTGCACTGCGTTGTGTGTTCACTACCCCAAGTCAAGTCTCTTTCCATCATCGTATTTGCTCTATTTTCATTTATATTTTTCATAAAAGCAATGATAGAAAAAAAAAACAAGAAAAGCTGAAAAACTCATGTAGAATCTCTGAAAGCCCTCCACTGTCTTCTTTGCATGCTAAACTTCTATTCACATTTCAAATACAAAATTAACTGTGATTTCCTTTTTAAAACTTTCCTAGAAGACAGCAATACTCTCTTCATCCCATTATATTGTGATTAAATTTTCACATTTATTTTTCTCCATTAGAAAAACCTCCTCAAGAAGAGGACTTTTCCTGTGAATGTTCAAATCCCAAAGTTTTGTCTAGTGGTACATTTGCCATATTTTAGATTCTTAATAAATTTCTGTGGAATAAACAAATGTTTTAAAAATATTACAAATAACTCACCATTCTTCTACTTTAGTAGTCACCTGACACTGTCTTTAGCATGATACATACATGAGTATTTACTGACATAGTAAAATGTGATGAGATGGTTTTGCTATTAAAATTTGAAAGACATTCCAATATTCGAGATTTGGGGGTAAGCAGTGTGAGACATTGCGGATGGGCGAATTAAGTGTTTTCAGACCACTATGATAAAACATTATACCAGGAGATGCAGAAGGACAGCAGTGAAGACATCTACCTGCCCCTCCACCCCATATTCCAGCAGAGCTCGACTGAAAGGCAACTCTGTAAGCAACTCTCGCCCAGCATACGTCTCACTTAAGTGATGAATTATGAAATGTAATGGCAACTTACCTGCTTCAGAACCCATTGTAAAGCTTTTACAAAATAATCTCCAATCCAGTTTTCAAGGTTATTCCGATATGTAGGAGGCTGATTCCTCAACCAAGATTTTATCAGAGAATTGATATCTGTCTCTTCATCACTAGAACAGATTAACAAACACGTAAGAAATTATTTAAGGAGACACTGTCTGTTTACTTTCAAAAACATTCTGGTCCAATAAACATTATTCTATGTATGTATCTGCTAGTATACAAAGCTGATTTGATGACTTCTGTATGTGTATGTGCACATATATTAGCTACTTCAATATATATGTACACATACATAAAGCTATCATTTTCTATAAAATAAAGCAAATTATTTATTAGTTAAACAATTACATATCTGCAGCTTAGCCAATAAGCAGACAAATCCTTGTTGAAAATACAGAATCCCAAATCCCACTCCAGACATACTGAAGCAAAAATTCACTTTAACAAAGTCCCTAGGTGATTCAAATGCATATTAGAGTTTAAGATGCACTGCATCTTAACACAGACTGTTAAAAATGTTTTGTCTTGCCCTGGGTGGGCTGCTCTGTTAGTTGGAGCCTCACGACATACAATAAAAGGTTGCAGGTTCAATGCCCCGTTAGGGCGCATATAGGAGGCAACCAATTGATGATTTCTCTTTCTCTCAAATTAATAAACATATCCTCATTGAGGATTAAAAAGAAAAGAAATTTATATTTTTTTCCTTTTTTTTTCTATCCCAAAAAAGCCAACTACCTAAACTTACATGGTGTTATCAAAAAATCTATCTGAGGTAAAATATAATTATTTTAGCAAGGTACTTAATTTTATGATTAACATCTAATGACTAATACTAAATATAATAATGACATATTACTCAAAATTATATCTTATATAATTACAAAATAAATATAGTAAAAACAACTCCTAGATTAATTTTAGAATTGACAGGGGCTCACAAGTCATCATTTTTCCTATCTTCTAATACTGCTTCATAGCAACACTATTAAATACTGAGCCCTTAAATTTCTCCTCTCACATTTCTATCCAGTCTAATAAGGAAAGTAAAAATGGAAAGGTCAAGAGTAAATATTTAAATTACATTAGATCAGCTCAAACAGACAAACAAAAGACTCTAGAACAGGAACAGAACCACAGAAATGGAGATCACATGGAGGGTTAGCAATAGGAGAGTGGGAGGGGGAGAGAAGGGAAAAAGGTACAGAGAATAAGTAGCATAGATGGTAGGTAGAAAACAGGGGGAGGGCAAGAGTAGTGTGGGAAATGTAGAAGCTAAAGAACCAATGACACATGGACATGAACTAAAGGGGGGGAGTGTGGGCAGGAGGGGATGTGTAGGGTGGAGGGGAATGAAGGGGGGAAATGGGACAACTGTAACAGCATAATTAATAAATAAAATATATTTTTAAAAATAGACTCTAAGATCTTTCAGAATAAAGACCTAGTTATCAATGGCTTATCCATCCAGGTTTGTCCGAGACAATCCTGGGGTAACTAGTGTAACCCAGGGTTACAATCCCTGGGTTACACTAGTTACCCCAGAATAATTACCCTGTTAACCCAGGGTAACAATCCTGGGTTACACTAGTTACCCCAGAATAATTAATAGCAATCTCTTTCACTATTTTTTTTATTTTTCAGTTACATTTTACATTCAGTATTATTCTGTATTACTTTCAGGTGTGTTCTCTTTCACTATTAAAAGGTACTTATATGGCCTATTGCACAGCAAGTCCTCGATGAACATATGCTGAAGAACTAATGAAACCTACAAACAAAATACAGCTAATCAGACAGCAACGAAAATGTTAATATGTATTTTACATGAAATCACACATATTCATCATGCCTCTCACAAATAATAACTGGTTGAGCAACAACTTTGAAACCTCTACAGCAATATGTGGTATTTTTCCAGCTAAATATCCGTATAATTCTACTTATCATTTATTTTATTTTATTGTATCTCATATTTTAATTCTTGTTATATTTATCTCCTCTATTTGAAGGTATTCTCCATAAAAACGGGTTCTACATAGTGTTAGTTTTACTCCTTTCTTGCATTGTCTGTCCTAAAATGCCTAACTCAATGTCACATACATAATAAACATTTTTAAATGTAATTATAATCTTTCATTTTATCCTATTTTCCTCATAAGATTTTAAGAATAAGAACACATAAAATAAAAAAGATAATTGTGAGATATTGCTACCAAAGCTATAAACCCAATGTTACATATTAGTAAAATCTCAGTATGTTAATTAGAGTTCATGACAAGTTGAATATAAATGTTTTCTACAATACTATCAAAGAATTAAGCACTGAAATAATTTTCAAAAATTATTAACACTATCATGTGTCAAACAGCTAAAAGGGCTTTAAATGGCCCGAAAAGAAGGGTATACTTTATATAAACTGATAAATATCAAATTGTAAACATAAATTCAAAAAGTAAAAGAAAAGTTTCTAATTATTCATTTCAGGTAATAAAACTGGCTCTAATGTCCATGTTCTGAAATATGGCTACTGTCCATATCTAAAATTAGTTCAGTAACTTATTTTTGCTCTGTAAGCCTCTTCCAGATGTGATGAAGAAAAAAGAAAATATTAAGAGCCTTCCAATTTGTAAAATTAAAGGTTGGACCTTAAAATCATTTAAACTTACTTCTTTTAGTCCTCAAATTCTATAAATCTGACATACCCCAATTAAAATATTAACACAGCTTTAAACTATTAGCCTCTAGCTCATCACTAATATGTTCATTTCTCTGAGCTCAGCCATAATATTTAAATAAAAGTAACAGAAAAAAGAAGTAAGCAAATTAAATACCGGCTGTTTCACTTAAGCAAACAAAAATAATCATTTAGTAATTGTGATACAACTACACTGCAGAAATAATTCAATCGCAGTAATTCAGGAATTCCCTGAATGAATTGAAACCTAACAAAAAATGTTAATAAAAGTGAGAAAAACAAATTATACCTATTCATACAACGCATATTTCACGTAGCTATGAAACCAAAATAATAACTGAAAATTATTATTCTAATATAACATATGCAAGTGCTTTTATGTTTTACCTAAGGAAGATCATTCCCATTCTAGATATCGTAGCTGGTGAGGCACAACTTAAATCATGGGTTTCAAATACGAAATTAACATTTGGGCCAAACTGAATCCTTTCTCCACTGGGCATAGTAAGTAATCGATTATCATCCAGAACCGAATTCAGAGATTCTATCCATTCAGGATCAATATCACCATCACAGATTATCCATGAGCTGACATCTATTTTCAAACCATACAAGTAAAGAGAATAAACATATAAGTAGTGATTATAATTAAAAATAAAGAATCAACTAATATTCTTATTCTTTAGAAGTGATTTCCATAAACATTATTTTATATGACTGAAGCTAAATATAAAGAACAAAAAGATTTAAGAAGTTGAAATTTTTTAAGTAAATCTGTACTAAAACGTGCAGGAGAATCCATGGACTATCCTGGCTTAGCTGGCCAAAGATTCAATTACATACCAATGCTCTATTTATCTGTGAACATACAGACCTGAAATCTCAGTAAAGAAAACATAGTGTGCAAGACTTAAGTATTTCTATCCCCACAACCTTGCGAGATATCCTGCAGACCTCTGTCTTGTGCCATGTCGTAAGAATGTATGAATGCTTGGTATGTAGTATCACTTTTAGAAAATATTGATAACCCACTCTTTAGTGCCCTACATGAGAAATTTTAAAAATTCACCACTGACTAATGTATTTCATATATATATAAAAAAAGTAGGGAACAAGGTGTATATACAACTCTTTCCACAAGACAAATCTTTTTTACCCATGCCTCTTAAAATGAGAGTGGTTTCAAGTTCTACTTGAATCTTGGAAACAATTCAAAGAGAAAAATATCATCGATAAAGTGTAAGAAAGGAGTACGGGTAGTATCTGGTTTCTACTTAGTGTGATATTATTGTTGACAACGTTGAAAATGAAAAGAGTACATTGAAAATCCTTTGCAATGTTTTAGAGTTCTTTCAATCACTGGCTTAGAAAAACAACAATAATTAAATTATAACCTAACAAAAAGAAGGGGAACTTCTCTGATTCTAGCCAAAAATTCCCTTAAACACCAAGCCAAAAAAAATTAGACCTTGAAGTCTGCTGTTTTATGACTTAGATTTTCAAAGTTATTTAAAACACTGTATTCAAACTGATGAGTTGAAAAAGTGCACAAATGCCAGTTTTAATGCTAAATAAAAATTTGTCACGTTGCTTATTTATAAGGTATTATGTATCGACTCAGCAATCAAAATTTTATATTTCCTCAGTACATTACTCTAGTTGTGAATTTCAATACAACCACATTACTGAGTTAATATTATAATAAAAGTTGCTAGAGTATAGGTCAAAATGATAGCACTTCTCCAGTCCCCCAAAGTAAAATAGTACCACCATACATCATTAAAACGAAGTTCCTGGCCATGTGTAAGACTTGGTAAAAATAGCATTATAGACAAGATCTATCATCCTCTACAATTAAGTAAAGCAATGAATCTGACAGCAAGGACCAACCTTGAGGTTCTCGTACTACTTGGCGAGCACTATTTGTCAAAACACCATCGGACCATTCCCTTGTATCCATGTCGATATGGCCTAATAATTGATGTCTCGGCATAGCTTTGGGATTCATGGTATACTGTCTGACCACTTTGCCAACTTTAAAAAGTGCTGCCCTTAACATTCTCCAAAGAGTTGATTTCCCAGCACCACTTGGACCAACAATAACAACTCCCATCCGCTGGCGTAATTGTTCATACAATTCTAAAGCCTTCTTGATCTAGTAGAAAAGGAACATGTTCACATATGATTTATAGCGTACAATCATACACAGTTCTGCTCTCATTCTATAACAGTTACTCTATTCCAAACATATAAATTAACGCTTTGATTTCCTCAGTGGAAGAGAAAGCCTTAAATAAAAAATAATATACCTAAGTGGATCTAAACACATATACAAAGTGATCTTTAAATCCAACATTTCCTTAAAAGAAAACAGTATGTTTTCTGTTATGTGACATATAACATGTTTATTATGTTCTTCATTATAAAATGTTCTTCTCTCATTCATCAAATATATTATCTTATTCACTTGTTCATACAGTGTGATCTTTAGATCCAACATTTCCTTAAAAGAAAACAGTATGCTTTGTTATCTGACACATAACATGTTTATTATTTTCTTCATAATATATGTTCTTCACTCATTCATCAAATATATTATTTTATTCACTTGTTCACTAATTTATATCTTATCTCCCTCATAAAAAAAAACAAGAAAGTGTTCACTTTGAACACATACTTGTGCTATGTAAAAAGACCTACTAAAAAGAACTAAGAATTGTCAGAGTTTCACTAGTAGTTTCACTCTGACAATTATATATAAAATTTGTATAAAATGGGTCTATTCTATGTCAGACTCTGTAAAAGGCACTATGAATAAAATGGTAAGAAAAGTAGACATAAATCCTGCCTTTCATGGAGACGACTAACTGGTGAGGGAGACTCGATATTAATCAAATATACAATGAAATACTAAATAATTATATAAAACAAGAGTAATGAAAGCACCTAACAAGGTGACCTAATCTGAAATTAAAATCAGGGAAGGCTTCCCTGAGCCAGTGAAATGTAAGTTAAAAGATAAAGAATCAAGACAGGTAATAAGGATTTACTAGGAGAGAGGATCAACATATTATAGGACATTCCTGAGGGTTACCTGGTTGGGTATGATTTCATAATTGGCCTCCTCAAAGACTTGCTTTAATGCAGCACTCAGTTCATCGTATTCTACTTCTTTGAAGTCAATTCCAGGAAACACGTCTTTGACCAGCGCATCAAACCGAGTGCAATCAGCAAATGTAAACTTTGACATTGTATTAAGCCTCAATGCTTGTACCACAATGTGACTTTCATTAACTAAAGAAAAGGTTTCATTTAAAAATTATTAGTTATGAATTTAATGACAATAAAGATAGCATTTAAGTGCCTTGATATGTGCATTGTTAGTAATTAAATCATGCACTACAATTAACATTTAAAGACCTATGCTATCATGTGAATAACAAGTTTACTTTACCTTTTGACTGCTGAAAAATAAGTATCCCTAAGTAGAGTCATGAACTCTTTTTCATAAAATTTGAATTGCAGGTATGCTTAGACTTTAATAATAAAAATTATTATCATTTCTATTTGCATAGTACTTTATTATTTTGATGTGAACTTATTACAACTGTGTAAAGTAAGTAATTATTACTATTATTAGTCTAATTTTACATATGAGAACATTAAATCTCTAAGGGTTTTAATGACTTACCTGAAAGAGCACAACAGTATTATTTTATATAGCTGGGATTTAAACCAAAACAAACTAATTCCAAATTCAAGTATCTCCCCAAATGTATCAGTACTGCTTCCAGACTATGACTAAAAACTAACAAATGGAGCGAAAATCAGTTATCAGCTTTGCTCAAAACAGGTTCATAAACCTATTTTTACACCAAATGTAAATACTCATATGATGGCCACATTTTTACTTTTTAATGTTATTAACTGCTGATTGTTAAGTCATATACATAAAGGCAAGAAACTATTTTTAGCCTGGTATTTTGCTCTAACTCTTTTAATATTTCTATGTTCAAGTATTTTGGCCTGGTATTTTGCTCTAACTCTTTTAATATTTCTATGTTCAAGTACATACAATGAGACTTGGCTACACTAGAGTTTATTTTAAGCACTGAACTCACAAATTAGCCATCTTTATTTACTATGGGTATAGTTTCAATATTTCTTAAAAATCATCAGAGAGAGACAACTGAAAAGTAGTAACTTAGTTACTTAACCAAATAACTATATTGCCCTGTCATATGCCCATCTAATAAGAGAGCTAAAGTAGCTTCTTTTTAAAGATGTATACTTTGATCACTTACAAGTCCAAGTAAGTAATTTCATGTAATCCTTTTTTTCATGTTGTCTTATTTTCAGTTTTAACTCACATTTTATTTTTTTATTTCCTAATATTTTTATTTTCAATTACATTTGACATAAGATATTATAGTAGTTTCAGGTATAACCAAGTAATTAGACATTTATATAACTGATGAAGTGACCACTGATAAATCTACTACCCATATGACACCATACACAGTTGTTACAATATTATTGACTATATTCCCTATACTGTACTTTACATGCCCATGACTATTCTGTAACTACTAATTTGTACTTCTTAATCCCTCCACCTTTTCACCCATTCTTCTAAACCCCCTCCCATCTAGAAACCATCAAAATCTCCCTGTCTCTGAGCCTGTTTCTAATCTGTTGATTTTGTTTTTTTTAGGTTCTGCCTATAAATGAAATCATACGGCATCTGTCTTTCCCTGTCTGACTCATTAATTCAGCACAATACCCACTAGCTCTACTACCCATGTTGTGGTAATTTCAGGTAGTCCTTTTTTTTCTATGCTGCCCTATTTTCACAGTGTTTTAACTTAGTTTTTAATAATAACATGAAAAACCTGAATACTCAGCCTTTCATGAAGGCACAGATCCATGGGTGGGGGGAATCATTTATCATATAAAGAAAAAAAGAAGTGGTAAAGGAAAATAAAATATATCTGAATCCATACTGATCTAAATAAATGATTTTGAAAAGATTTTATTTATTTATTTATTTTTAGAGAGGGCAAGGGAGAGAGAATGAGAGGGAGAGAATTATCAATGTGTGGTTGCTTCTTGCATGCCCACTTCTGGGGACCTGGCCCGCAACCCACGTATGAGCCCTGAATGGGAATTGAACTGGTGACCTTTTGGTTTGCAGGCCTACACTCAATCCACTGAGCCACACCAGCCAGGGATAAATAAATGATTTAATAAATATATATATGGAAGAGAAGAGACAAATATTCAGTACAGAACAGTTTTGTATAATACCCCCCCACCAGGAAATAGAGCAAATCCTTACCACTTCACTTTGAAGATAAACTAGATTTAGTAACTGCCTTCCAATACATACAATAAGAAAAGGTGGAAATAATAACTTTACAGTGGAAAACCCTGAAAAACACTCAGATAAGTGATGAAGGTGAACATCACCAGTAATAGCATGTGGTTATTATGTACCTACTGATACGATGTGATGAGAAGGGCACTACACCTCTGTGGTATTCTTTCCAGATATTCATAACTCAGACTAATTATGAGAGAAACTAAACAGACTGAAGAAGAGTCTACATGATATCTGATTGGTACTCTTGAAGACTGTGTTATAAGTGTCTTAAAAACAAAAACAGACAGAGAAACTATAGCTAAGGAGAGGAGAGTAAGGAGATATAACCACTAAATAAAATGGGGAACCCATTGGGGATTGACTCAATCCTGGAATAGAAAGGATCATAATAATAAAACATCAGAGACTTCCGGCCAGGATGGAGGCATAGATAGATACATTATGCCTCCTCACACAATCAAAAAAAAGGACAACAACAAATTTAAAAACAAAAACTAACCAGAACTGCCATAAAATTGAACTGTATGGAAGTCCAAAGACTAAGGAGTTAAAGAAGAAACATTCATTCAGACAGGTAGGAGGGGTGGATACGGGCAGCCAGGGCAGAGAGGACTCACAGCAAGATGGCAGCTGGGCAAGGCAACAGCTGGCAGAGCAGGTGGTCCCACATCTGCCTGCAGATAAAACCGGAGGAACAACTAGGGAGCAAGACAGACCACACAACCCAGGGCTCCAGCACAAGGAAACAAAGCCTCAAAACTCCTGACAGAAAAAAACTGTGAGGGTTGAGGGGGCAGGAGAAACTCCCAGCCTCACTGGAGTTCACTGGAGAGACCCACAGGGTCCTAGAACATACACAAAGCCACTGACCCAGCACCAGAATCAGCACCAGAAGGGCCTAATTTGCTTGAGGGTATTGGAGAAAGTGACTGAAAGCCAGCCAAGAGCTGAGCAAAGGGCATTGTTCCCTCTCAGACTCCTCCCTCACATACACCACCATGATACAGTGAAGTGGGTTGCCCCACCCTGGTGAACACCTAAGGCTCCACCCCTTACCACATAGGAGGGGAGCTGAGACATAAAAATATGGACCAAAGGAAAGAACAGATCAAAGCCCCAGAAAAAATACAACTAAGTGATGAAGGGATAGCCAACCTATCAGATGCAGAGTTCAAAATACTGCTAATCAGGATGCTCATAGAAATGGTTGAGTATGGTCACAAAATAGATGAAGAGTGAAGGCTATGCAAAGTGAAATAAAGGAAAATGTACAGGGAACCAACAGTGACAGGAAGGAAACCAGGGCTCACACCAACAGCTTGAACCAGAAGGAAGAAATAAGCATTCAACCAGAACAGAATGAAGAAACAAGAATTTTTAAAAATGAGCAGGTTTAAGAACCTCCAGGAAAACTTTAAATGTTCCAACATCTGACTCACAGAAGAGCCTGAAAGAGAAGAGGAAGAGCAGGAAATCGAAAACTTATTTGAAAACATAATGAAGGAGAACTTCCCTAATCTGGCAAAGGAAATAGACTTACAGGAAGTCCAGGAAGCTCAAAGAGTCCCAAAAAAGTTGGACCCAAGGAAAGACACACCATAATTACATTATCCAAAATGAAAGGCGCATCATAATTACATCACCCAATATGGAAGAGAAGGAGAAAATCTTAAAAGCAGCAAGAGAAAAGGAGAGAGTTACCTACAAAGGAGTTCCCAGCTGATTTCTCAAGAGACCTTACAGGCAAGAAGGGGCTAGAAAGAAGTATTCAAAGGCATGAAAGGCAAGGACCTACATCCAAGATTACTCTATTCAGCAAAGTTATCATTTCAAAGGGAGGGCAGATACAGTGTTTCCCAGATAAGGTCCAGTTAAAAGAGTTTATCATCATCAAGCCCATATTTTATGAAATGTTAAAGGGACTTATCTAAGAAAAAGAAGATAAAAAAAACAAACAGTAAAATGACCAACAAACGCACAACTATCAACAACCAATCCTGAAACAACAAAAAACAAAAACAAACTAAGCAAACAAGAACAGGAACACTTTCACAGAAACAGATCACATGGAGGGCTTTCAGTGGGGTGGGAGAGGGAGGAAAATGAGGGAAACAGTACAGGGAATAAGAAGCATAAATGTTAGTTACAAAACAGACAGGTGGAGGTTAAGAATAGTATCAGAAATAGAGAAGCCAAAAAACTTATATGTATAACCCATGGACATGAACTAAGGTGGGGGAATGATGGTGGGAGAGGGGATACAGCGTGGAGGGGAATAAAGGGAAGGAAAAAATGGGACAACTGTAGTAGCATAATCAATAAAATATATTTTTTAAAAAATTTAAAAACATCATATGAAGTCTAATAGTTAAGTTAATAGTAATGTAACAGCGTCAGTTTCTTCTTTTTGACAAATGTACCCTGGTAAATAAGATAAAACAACGGAAATGTTACCTTTGCAACTTTACTGCACATCTAAAATGATTATTTGTTAAAAATATTTTTCACCCTGGCTGGTGTGCCTCAGTGGATTGAGCACTGGCCTGTGAACCAAAAGGTCACCAGTTCAATTTCCAGTCAGGACATAAGCCTGTGTTGTAGGCCAGGTCCCCAGTAGTGGGGTTTGAGAGACAACCACACATTAATGTTGCATTCCCTCTCTTTCTCCTTCTCATCCCCTCTCTCTAAAAACAAATAAATAAAATCTCTTTTTAAAAAAAGTATTTATCCCTGGCTGCGTAGTTCAGTTGGTTAAAGCATTGTTCCCACAAGACAAGGTTGTAAGTCCAACACCCAGTCAGGGCACATACACAAATCAACCAATGAATGCATAAAATAAGTGAGACAACAAATCTTTCTCTTTCTCTCTTTCTCTTCCTCTCTCTCTTCCCCTCCCTTCCTCCTGTTGTTAAAATCAATAAAAATATTTTTAACAATGTATTTTTTATATTCTTAAGTTTTTCTAAAGGGTTATTTTGTTTGGCATACTATCTCTTTGCAAGAGAAAATTCACATGTTTCTAAGGTTTCTGTTGTGGTTTTAAAACTAAAAAAATTCTTAGGCTCTACTCCAAACCTACTGAATCAGGAACTTTGAGGTTGGAATCCCACAATTTTGGTCTTAGCGACCCTCCAGGCGATTCTAGTGCACTGAAGACTGAGAACAAGCAGGCTAGACTATTCCTCTATATACCACAATTTTTTAGTATTTAATGCATATTTTAAAATCAGGATAAAACAGCAGGCAAAAAACTAGGGAAGATCCTAATAAAGTTAAGAACTTGAGTTAAAAAATAATGTATCAATATTGCTTCATTAGTTGTGATAAATGTACCATGCTCCTGTAAGATGTTAACAATGGGAAAAACTGGGAACAAGATATTCAAGAACACTATAGAGTATATTTATAATTTTTCTATAAATCTACAACTATTCTAAATTAAACTTTACTTTAACAAATAAGATGACATTTGGAATAAGGAACCATACCTTTATGTTTAATGCCAGTTTTCTTCAGCTGTCTAAGAAGATTTCCACTTCCTCTCAGAACTGTCTTCAAAGCTCTCAAACCCCAATCATAATGCTGCTGAGGTGTCAAAAGCTCCCTTAAGTACAAACACGAAAATCAGATCAAAACATAAAAATTTCAAGTAGTTATCAAAAATTCTATCATTATATCCAAACAAATACAGAATATATCTACTGATAGAAATGAGTACTGAAATCCAGTACTGAAATTCTAGTTCCATCTTTTAAATGATACAGACTAATTGTCCGTATCATTTCCTCAAATAAACTAGAAGTTTACTACCTCTACTACCAAAAATAAGACATAAGAAAAACTGTAAAGGATTCTCTCCAAAGAACAGTTAGTTTTAGTGGTCAGCTTGTAAACTAGATCAGTAAGTGTTCAGATGGAGCACATCAAAACATTTTTTGCAGGAAAAAAGTGAGATCAGATTTACAGTATTTATAAAAAAACAGGCAGTTCTGGCACAGATTCTTTTATTATTCAAACTAAAATCTTTCCTACAAACACCTCATGTAAAGGCAACAACAATGTGAAAATCACTGAATAGGTAATTGGAAAAATGTGAAAAATAGTCACTAATAACCATAATCAATCACTGAAACCATAAAGTAAAATATTTAAAACAAGAAAACTCACCTAGATAGGTTAAAGATAGCTACCAATTTTCTGCCCAATACTTTAGCATCCTTAAAGCCTTCTGAATACAGAATAACTTCCGCAATGAGCTCATTATCTGGGCGAGACATGGCCACTGGCCTGAAAAGCTGTTTAAGATTATCAGGCAGTTTTTGTCTTCCTCCATAGCCCTTTCCAGCAGGGTTCATAGTGATAAAAATTCCAGAATTAGAATTTATTTCGACCTGAAATGTTAATTAAAATACAGACATCAAATATTTAAAACTATAAACCATTACCAAGAGAAATTTTACTGTGCCATATATCTACACATAAACCTTATACCCTAGCAAAAAAGTAACAACTAATGTGCTTACCATCTCCTTATTCAACATATAATAAACTCCTTAGGAACGACACTGGTTTGTACAGGTTTTTTATAATTAGTTTTTTGAGGCTGAAAGTTTAAGAGATGGTAACTACTTTGAATGCCTATTCACGCAACATGTGTTTAATGAAACCCTTCCTTGTCTCATGCAGTTTGCTAAGTACACAGAGACAACACAACTATGGATAGAAGTCAGTAATAGTTTATGCCTCTTTAAAGCTTATAGTCTACTCAGTAAGACAAAGAGGAAATTTCAGTGTGATAAATGCTATGACAGGGAAGAGCAGAATAGTTAAGAGTACCTAGTAGGAGCATTTCAAAAAAGCACAAAGAGTAGACGCTAAACTAGAATGTGTAAACTACTAATGGACAATTAGGCAGAAGAACTATCTACCGTACAGACCCCTGGCTAGAGGATCAAGGGAAGGAAGAGAAAGAGCAGTGGTTGGGAGAAAAGATGAATTGAGGGAAAGTTTCCGTATGTTTTAATTATATTATACAGGGTCCCCTTTCCATTATAAAATCTTTCATTCCAAAATCATAAGCATGTGATTCTGTAACATACCAATATCACCCTCAAGCACACCGTATGACATTTTAGGTGAAATGTCCCAATTAAAACTATAAATTATTACACCCATATGATTACCCTACCAACCACACTCAAGGAGGCATTACTGCTGTCAGACCCTACAAAAGAGTATTATGTATAATATATTATTAAGAAAGAAAGGGTTTGATTTTGTTTAAAAGTTAAGGAGGAATGGGCAAAGGAAGGCAGGCTGAAACTGTGGCCGAGGGGGAACGAAGAGAGGGCTCCTGGGAAGCAGATCCTGAAGCCTAGGCGGAAGGTTAGCACTGGCTGGGAGAGAGAATCACTCTTTTTAGTGAGAGGAAAGAAAAAATGAATGTGGAAGAAAATAAATTTTGATGACAGAGAGGTAAAAACTTAATAGCTTCTCAAGAGCTTAAGCACGAGGTAAATAATGTGTTAATAATTTACCACTGGTCCTACATTTTGGCCTACCCAGAAAAACTTGTATTGTGAAAATGTTACTACAGATAAGAGGATAATTTTGCAGTTCTTTCAACTTTCAGTGTGTTCAACATTACTACAGCAGAACCTACCTCAGAGGACTGTGGGGAGTACTAAATGAAACAACACACTAAAGCACGAAGCACAGCACCATCACAGAGTAACGCTCGATACACGTCAGCACATACTGTAACCTAATTATTCAATGTAATTTGAAGGTATGAGGTAGAATGAGACAAAAAGCAGGGAGAAACCTCAGACACAATGCACAGGTAAAAAGACGTAACACACTCGTCACAGGTTAGAAACAGGGCTGCCAGGAGAAATAAAGATAGAATATTACATTGCCTGAGTGTGAGCAATGCAGTCTTATAAAACACTTTAATTCTTTAAATTTCAAACATTGTTCTATACCTCCTTGCCAAGCAGTTCACACACAGTTCTATGATTCTTCAAAGCATCTTGAATTGTCTGGATTTGCATAGAAACTGCCGACAGCACAGACTCTTCCAGTCTATTGAACTCATCAAAACAACCCCAGGCCCCACACTTGACCAAACCAACAAATATTCGTCCCATTGACTTCACATCAATGCCCTTAAAAAGAACAATAAAAATTATTTTCACTAAGCAATAATTGAAATCTATAATAATTTAATATTTTACCTCACTTAGTGATAATGTAATCATCTCACCCACCTATACCTCTTTTGCTTTTTAAAGCAGAGATTAAGTAGCTACTCTTTTCAAACTCAGGGTGGTTTCAAGACATAAAATAATCCACATGAAAGGATTTTGAGAAGTACACAGAAATGAACAAATATAATTTTGCTTTAGTTATTCTTTAAGTTAAAATACAAATCCTACACAAAATGTTTTTAAAATAAATTTAAAAATTTCCTTTTCTATTTACTATTCTCCTTGCTAAAAACACTTTTCTAAACACTAACATAAATCTTCATTCTGCATTTAAAATTATTTCTTTGCAATAATTCTCTTTAGAATAGCTTTGGGACTATATGGCAACCTTTCTTCATTTTACTTTTCAAACAAAACAAATTCTATTTTCAAGTAATTTAAAAGCAGAGTGATTTTAAAATAGAGTATTTCATATATAAATACATAAAAACTAATCCAAACATATAACTAGCACACTATTACATAGTTGGATTGTTAGTTGTTCTACCTCATCACAATTAAAAACTAAAACTTGTCTTCCAAGAAGTCCCCCTAAAGCCTTGACTGATTCAGTTTTTCCAGTTCCAGCTGGTCCATAAGGATTTCCTCCAAGTCCCATCTTCATAGCTTGAGTGAGAGTTAGGTAGCACTTGTCTGTCAGTGGAGTATAAACCAACTTGGGAGCATTACCCTACACAAAAGAAATATAAAGTTTGAATATGCATGTTCTATTTGAGATTCTAGTCAAAAAGATAAAAAGGCAACAAAAAAATTAAAGTTTTCAAAATAAAAAACATCTAAAGTATTTTTAATGAAAGAAACTTCCTAAAGGACAAATTGAAATTAAACTTAGCTATTTTTTTAATGTGGATTTGAGAAAGTAAAGAAGTGGGGAGGGAGGGAGCGAGGGAGGAAGGGAGAGTGAAAGAGAGAAAAAACCATCAATTTGTTGTTCCACTTATTCATGTATTCATTAGTTGATTTGTATGTGCTCTACCAAGAATCAAACCTGTAACTAGGGCATATCAGCACGATTCAGGGCTACACCTAGTTATTTTTCGAGCATGCATTTATTCTTTCCCAACTAATACATCATTAGGTTTTCCAAATAATCACTTGAGATTTTGACAATGGCACAAAGATATACTTCTAAGGCAAATGAATCCAAAAATATAGTATATAATAATCAAACACAAAAAGACAATTTGCTTTGTATTTTAAAATTCATGTAAATTATTTTCTTAAATTGTATGATCTTCACAAATCAGAATTACATTGGAGACCTCAAAATTTAATCAATTTGAAAAATTTCTTATGAAATTAATCATTTTAACGTATTATATTATTTTCAAATTTTCTACTAAATTTTAGGGAAAATAATCCCAATTCCAGCTGCAGTTTATAGAGTTTTTCCTTAATTTAAGAAGACAGATTGGGTGTCAAAATACACTTCCTTTTTGAGAGAGCCATCTGGAAACTCTTCTAACATATGGTTATTAACATAATTACCAAAATTTTCTGATGGTTGTTCATAAAAAAGTGGCAGAAAGGATACAGATTGATTTTTTTGAGAATAGGTTACGTGAGTTATGTTATTGGTTCAAAGATTGCTTTCCCTTACAAAACATGAAAACATTCAGCCAACATATTGCAGCATATTTACAGCTGTACTAATGTTGGCCTTGTATAAGGAGGCACAAACCAAATCGCTTACACTGAGGTTGCCTATCTTCAATTTTATTTAAATTAAAGATATGTTTCAAATTCTATATAAATGCTACTCTATGTAAAGGCACATTTAGAGAATTCAGTACCACATTGCCGCTACTGTCCTTTCTGATAAAACATCTTTTTTAATTATGAAACAGAAAGAAGACAGTGACAAAAAAA
>PVKM010027613.1:0-11928 GCA_004027735.1 Carollia perspicillata
TGATGATGAACTCCTTGAACTTGACCTTATCTGAGAAGCACTTTATCTGCCCTTCAATTCTAAATGGAAGCTTTGCTGGATGGAGCAATCTTGGATGTAGGTCCTTGCCTTTCATGACTTGGAATACTGCTTTCCGGCCCCTTCTTGCCTGTAAGGTCTCTTTTGAGAAATCAGCTGACAGTCTGATGGGAACTCCTTTGTAGGTGACTGTCCCCTTATCTCTTGCTGCTTCTAGAATTCTCTCCTTCATTTTAATCTTGGCTAATGTAACTATGATGTGCCTTGGTGTGTTCCTCCTTGGTTCCACCACTGTTTGTGCCATGACCCGTCTCTGCTCAGCCACCTGACTCCACCCCACTTACTGGTTTAGATGAATTTGTCCATTTTATCTCCTTGGTTGTCCAACTTCTATACAGCTCAACTTTCTGTCAGTTCTGGTTGTTATTTTGTTTCTAAATTGTTGTTGTTCTTATTTTGGTTGTGGGAGGAGGCACAGTGTGTCTACCTATGTCTCCATCTTGGCCAGAAGTCAAGACCTCAATGTTACTCTTTAGTTATTTTATCATGTATGACAAACTTTAAGGTATGAAGTTTCAGGGGTTTTCAGTTTTATTTTGTGTTATTTATTTCTATCAAATCTTTTTCCCTCAAGAACCCAGGAAAAATATCCCTAGGATGAGAATAGCAGGGCCAGAGTGTCCAGTTTCTTCTTTAGCAGTCTCCTTATATGGTAGCAGCCCTCCACTGGATTCCTTGCTGTAACTTAGCATAAGGTCCAGTTTTTGCATCGAGGATCTTTCTCAGTTCATTCATTTTATAGGATCAACTAGCCTCCATATGCCTTTGACTGCAAAATACTTCATCCCTGTCTTGAACACCTATCTTTCATGAGCTCTACAGCCAAATGCAGTAGTCTCACTATATGCCAACTTAATTTATACAAATTCAATATGTATGTTTATGAGAGACCGAGGAACAGAATGGAAGGAAAGAAAAAGGGAGGGGACAGGAGGGGACAGAGACTGATTAAGCAGTATGGCCAATTCCATCATCCAGACAAATCTGTGATGATGAGTGGGACAGAAGGCAGTGAATCTACGGTTCACTTGTTTCATTTCAGTTGACATACGGCTCACACACTGTGAACATCACATTGCCCTTAGTGTGTTAAAGATACTATGTTACTGTTATTATGTTCCTTAAACACAATCCAGTTCCTTCGGGATTAACCGAAGAAAGAGTGATTGGTTCTGGCAGAGGAAGGAAAGCTGACTGTATTGAATTTGTTGACCAATGGGTTGGGATGCCTTTTCAATAGGGTGCCTTCCTGAGGGATTGTCAAGAGAAGTTTTGACATTTTTTTTATATGTGCTATTTTCAGAGCCTGACACACATAAGCTGTGATTTCTCTGTATTCAAGTGTCTCCTGGTTCTCTTCGCTTCTAGGTCCCACAGGCAGCTTCAGTTTCATGTGTTTTAAATTAAGTTTATTCCCCCAAAGCTTCTTCCTTCTCTAAGGCTTTCTATCTGAGTGAGTAGTACCACTCTTTGACCCAGCCACTCAAGCCAAGAACCTTAGTTCCTTACAGTTCTCAAATCCTTCCCTTCCCATTGATCACTTGTCAAGGCTATTTCTTAACTGTCTGTCAAGTTCATCCACTCCACTGGGTCATCCTCAGTGGCTGTGATTTGCTGTAATAGTTTCCAGGCTGATTTCTCTGATTCTAGCCTCCCTATTCCTTCAGCCCCCCTGTCCCATACCCTATTCATTCTCACCAGTTAGAGGGACATTAAAAAACACAACTTGATAGTGTTGCTTCTCTGTAACAACAAACAACAATAATAACAACCCACTGTTTAGCAACCCCCCATTACCCTCAGGGCAAAGTCCGTGGTCTTTACTAATGCTTTTAGGGCCCTGTGTGCTCTTGCAATGCTGACTAGAACCTTTTCTAGCCATTCCACTCCACGAACTCTCCTTTCCTGGCAAACAGAACTTGTTGATGCACACTGTATTCTTTTTCACTCAGGGGTCCCTGTGCCTGCCATGTGCTCCTCCTGCAGCACTCTGATGTCTCCCTTTTTCTTGTCTGAGTGTCTTATATCTCCTTCAGTTCTCAACTGAGACATTAAAGCTTTGGTAGGCCTCCCTGATTCCCCGAATTAGATGCCTATCCTATGCAGATGTGGCACCCTCTACTTCTCACTGTAGTAGCATTTGTCTTACTCTACTGTAACTCCCTGTCCTTTATCTGTGTTCTCCGTTACACCAGGGTGGCATAACTGTAGGACCAAGGGGAGGGACTGTGGTTTTTTTCATCATTGGTGTCCAGCACAATGCCTAGAACAGATACTGAGCACGTGGTTGTTGAATGAACAAACCAATCCTATGTTGAATTCCCCTTCAGAATTCCCTGGAGTGCTTTTTTACCATCTGGAGTGGTTTGAGAGTCAATCCGAGGTTGGCATTCAGTAAATAAGAAAGGAGAGTATGTCTCTCATGGGGAATTAAGGCATTCAACCTGAACACTATTGCTTTTTCTCAGTCTAGTTTTAAGCCTGGGACTGAAGAGAAAGTCCTTGTAGAAGGGGCCAGGACAGCTGTCATCCCATTATAGAGTTACCCTATTAGCTTGGGCAAATCCTTACTGATTTCTTAGGGTCTCACTTCTGCCAGGTCTGTGTCTCGGAAGTAGAGAGCTGGCATAGGATTATAGATGTTAGTATAAATGTACATGCCTATGTCCCATTCCATCACATTTTAAGAACTTTGCTGACCAGATGTGAGAAAACACCCGTGCACTTAGTTGTGATTTTACAACCCATTGCTACAGGTCATTTGATTCCCTATTCCTTCCTCTCCTATTCACACTATGGCCATTGTCTACCTCCTGCAGGCCTCACTTCAGTAGCTCAGCTGGTTTGTTCTTATTGTCTTGCTCTATGCTTGGGTCTGAATTTTAGAGACCGGGTTTCTTCTGCCTCTTGTTCCAAATTCAACTTCCCACCTATCCCTAGATCCTCCAGGAATGATGCCCTGCTTTGATCTCGCCTGTGTCCAAAGTTCCTGCTATACTGACAGTGGTGGTCACTTCTTCTCACCTGTCCCACAGTCAATAAGCTCCCAGGCCCCCTCACCTCAGTCTCAACTCTTACAGACCCCATGATGTTGTCCTTGGAGAACAGAATGCCAGGGCAGGCTGTGTGCTCTCTACCTCCCAGAGCTCTCTAAGGAGCTGCTTTTTGTCTCTGTCCTGAGGGTGAAAATGGATGACTGGTGCTACCCAGTGATCTTCCCAGATGCACGGAACTTCCGCCCCTTCACCCCCGAATCTCTGGCTGCAATCGAGAAGCGGATTGCCATCCAAAAGGAGAAAAAGAAGCTCAAAGACCGGATGGTGGCAGAACCCCAGCCTCGACCTCAGCTTGACCTAAAGGCATCCAGGAAGTTACCCAAGCTCTATGGTGACATTCCTTGTGAGCTGATAGCGAAGCCCCTGGAAGACTTGGACCCATTCTACAGAAATCATAAGGTAGCTCCCCAGGGAGGCTAGGGTGTTTTAACTGTGCAGTTGTAACTGATGTTACAAGGACCTTCAAATGCTGATTTGGGGGTTTGCAGGTGGCAGACTATACTTCTCCTTTGCTGTTACCCTTTGTCATTGCCTTCATAATCCTGTGAACTCCATTCAGTCCTCATTTTCTCTCTGTAATGCATGTCTTGGAGAACAACATGAAGACTAGGAGCAGCAGAAAGTTTAAGACAAGAACAGAGACCAAAAATAGTATCGGAAAGAGGACTGGCTTAGCAGTCAGAAAGTTAGGTGTAGGCCATTTCAATGATTGACTTTATGACTTTGGGTTAATAACTTCACTAATCCTAATTTTTCTCATCTGCAAAATGGGAATAGTGCCTGTTTCCCCTGCTCTGTAGTGTAGATATGCTAAAGAAGCACTTTATGAGCTGTAAAGCATTGTACCTGTGTGAAGGATTAATTTTTCTGTCCAGGATTGTCCAGTTTAGCAGCAAGAGTTTACCTTGAAAGCGTTTTAGAGTTTACCACTAAAAAAGCTTTAAGCAGTAGACTTTGTAGGCTGTTATTAGTCTTATGAAGGTCAAAACCCTAGAGCAGTGATTTTCAACCGTGGCACACTGGTGTGCTGCAAGAGGCGCACCGGTGCGCCTGTGAGAATCTTTAAAACATGCAATTCCTGGTTATTTTGTCAGGGGCCTACTTTCTTTTCCCTTAGACAGCCAAATTTAAAAAAATGACAACAGCCAATACAACAGTAGCCATTTGTTGTGAATGAATCAAAATTATACCTATTTTTTGTCAGATCAGAAAAAAATATAATACATTTTTTTGGTGTGCCAAAAAATTTTGGCAATTAGTTTACATGTGCCATGAGATGAAAAAGGTTGAGAATCACTGCCTTAGACCAACACTTGACACATAATCAGAGCTCAGTAAATGAAAACTAAGAATATGGTAATCAGGTGGACACATGCAGATTACACATAAGCCCCATGCTGGTATGTGATAGGCTTGCTGTTTCATCTGCCTGGATGTAGTTCTTGGAGGAAAATTCTAGTAAAGCTTTGTTAAAGGGGCACAAGTGAGGAAATGTGAATGCTGTGCTCCTCTGATGGCTGTTTGAAAGCCCAGGGTGACAGTGAGGACAATTCTCTGAAGAATGTCCCTTTCAGGAGAGGCTCAGGAGACCTTGCCATTATCGTCTCACTGTGTGATCCAGCTGAGAATAGAAAGCCTACCTCATCATACTGAGGCAGAGGGGAAGGAGGCTGGGGAGTTTGGGGGAAGTCCTGGAAAACATGGGATGCTGAGAGCATCCTTCCCTAGCAACCATGAGAAATTCATCTCTCCAGAGAAAAATGGCCTAGTTTGATGCAGACTCTGTCCAGTGGGATCTGTATGTTGTGGATGCGATGAACAAATTCACACAGACTGCAGAAGTCCTGTGGAGAAAAAGGGATGGCACGGCCACTCTCTGAGAGAGAGAGAGAGCACCCTGACCCTTGCCTGGACAGACTTTTATTGCTTTTCTGGGAGCATTACCTCAAGGAAGGTCTTCATTCATCACTGTCAGGCAGTAATGATGAAACAATAGATAACATTCAAAGAACTACGAGGGCTTCCTCTAAGTCAGGATCAGTTAGCTAAAGGGCCATAAAAGTTTTGGGAAACAAACTCATTTCATGCTTGGACCCTTATCAGAAAATTGAGGACATTCTTTGCAAAGGAGGTTTCACAGGATTTTATGCATTCTTTCTTAGGCCTGATCGCCCAGGGAACCCGCCCTTTCCAGCACAGGGCTGCACCACCCTCTGGCATTGTTTCAGGCTTAAGTCAGCCAAAGGAAGCAAGGTAGCCAAGAGATTAGGAGACTTCTTGAAGACAGAGTGAGGACTCAGGCTATGTCAAAGCTGAGGGGTGAGGGCCCATTACCCCCTTTTTTTGTAGCCCCCCAAGTCCTTCCCTGAGGGCCCCTTGACAATCATGCCTGTCTTAGGTTGTCCCTCCCTTGAGGAATCTTACCCATCATTGGTGAACCAGTCATCCACCTGGGGCCAAGCAGGGTGAAGTAAAAGGAGTCAGAGGCAGCGCCCCTACCAGGAAGATAAGCTTTGTCTCCTTAGTGGCTTGTGATCCCAAGGTCCTTTACTCAGTCTTAGCCATGGAGGTTACAGCTTCTGAAACCTGGCGGGGCAGTTCCCAACACTGGTTTGTATGTCCTTGAATTGGGACAGATTTAGGGTTACCAAACAAAATGGGGACCATGTGTATAGAGGAAAGTAGAGTATGAAAGGGAAAGATAAGAAAAGGGAAGATAAATGAAGAAGCATAAACACTCTAATATTTCTCCTTCTCCTTATGCCCCAGATTCCAGGGGCTTTTGGGAGGCAGAGTTTTGAATGTGAATTAACTGCTGGAGGCCTCCTTCTGCCTCAAGGCTGGATAGGAGACCCATGAGGCAGGCAGCAGCTTGGTATGTTGTAGACAGTCCTGGAGGACAGGCTCCGTCCTCACCTGGATGGATGTTTTAGAAGTGTCTCTTCTCAGCCTGGGTTCTCCCTTCAAATCAGAAGACACAGTACTTGTTTAGAGCTCCGTGCATCTATGACCTCACATGACCAGTTCTCTCAACAGTCATATGAAGTGTGTGTGGTAGTTAACGTTGCACCGTACAGATAAGGAAACCATAGACTAGATGGGGAAGTGGCTTATGCCAGGCCAAACAGACAGTAAGGGGTGTACCTGGGACTCAAATCCAAGGGCGCTTTATGTAGTTGCAGGCCACTTCCTCTCTTTAGGAGCTTCCATTTTGAAGACTTACAGGGCAAGGGGTGGAGATGTGTCAGCAAGCAGGCAAAAGGAGCTGGTACCTATCATTATAATCATTAACACCCTGGCAAGTGTAGTTAAATACACCATTAGTTGAAATATTTAAAGCAGTCAGAGGAGGCATTAATAAAATATCAAAATTGAAGGGCACAGAAACAGAGCCATGTCATGCCACCTATTAATCTGGGGTTACCCACCTCAAGCATAGGTTTCCTTTCTGCCCCTGAATTGTGTCTTGGGCTCCTGAGCTCATTTGTGAGTTTTAAAGAACCCAGTGGCCCATTTCATTTTGTAACAGAATGTCTCCTAGTCTGCACATCTTCCTGCAGCCAGATGGTCAGCAGACAAGTAAGTTCCAGCAGCTAAGTGGGGGAAGGTTGATGGTTGGCAGTAGCTGAAGTTCTGTACTTGAGCTAAGGCAGCACCCCCGTTGTTGTCTTGCACGTTGGTAACAAGGCCTATCTTTCCTGTCTGAGAACATGCTGGATTACGTGTCATGTAGTACTTTTTGCAAGTCTGAAAGGGACAGTGACACAGGGAGACAGGAATGACACTTGTTCTGTGAAGGCTTTTGTAACTAACAGCCTTAAGGACACATAAAGGAACAGGTATATTGCAGTGAAATGTAAAGAGGGAGGTATGGGTGTGGATGTTGAGTGCAGGGTGTTGTGCTGGGGGAGCTGCTTTGTTCCCAGAGCCCAGGAAGATGTGCTAGGGGGAAATGGGTTCAGGTTTGGTGTAATTCAGGGGGGCCCAACTGGGCACTGTGAGGGGGACAACGCACCATCTGGCAGGTCTATCCTGGGTTTGGCATCACTGGACCTACCCACTAAAGGCCAGTGGAGCCTCTGGTCATTGTGACAACCAAAAACGCCCACATGCCTTTCCAGATGCCTTCTGTGGAGCTTCCCCTGCCAGGTGAGAACCACAGGCAGATTTGCCTCTGTGTCCACGGGCAATTGGAGAGCAAGTCTGGGAACCTTGACAGCTTTTTTATTGATGATCCTTGAGGTTAGGATTGGTTGGCAGACTGTATCATGTTGAACTGCTCAAGCACAACAATATGGACTCTCTAGGTCCCTGACTATTCAAAGATTCATTATAAAGTTTTCATTAGTAATCAAAATAATCTGCTGAATGTGAATGTTCCATTCTACTTCCATCTCTTCCACTTCTCTTTTAGTTCTTGTCTCTGTAGATAACACCTTAGAGCACAGGTGGCAAACACAAGGTCCTCAGGCCAAATCCAGTCCTCCACCTTGTTTTATCTGCCTGGCACCTTGTTTCTACCCAGCAGCAGTGCCATGCTCCTTGCCCCTAGTTAAGGAGCAGTTACATTTATACAGTCCTAAAATTACATTTGGCCCTTTGAAGGCAACCGAGAGGCTGATGTGGCCCCCAGTTAAAATGAGTTTGACACCCCTGCCTTAGAGAGTACAATATGAAGAGCTTTGTTTGCCTCATTTATCACTCCTCACACCTGTTTTCTTTATTTGCAGGGCCATGTGCTCCATCTCTGCAGCCTTCAGAGTATTCCAATAGATGAACAAGCCACAGCCCAACACTTATCTCGGGGCTCTGAGTGAGACCCAGGCCACCTGGGGACACCTGTTGGCTTCCAGAGTCACAGTATTGGCTGTCACCTCAGGCTTCAGAGTGACAGCTCTCCAATCAGAAGCTGCAGTTAAAGCCAATCTCTACCTCAGTCCATGGTTCCACTGAATTTTCTCTGAATGAACTCATGATAAGTATTGTTTTCTCACTGCATGTAATTCCTGTTGTGTTTGGTCTTTTGCAGACATTTATGGTGTTGAACGAAAAGAGAACAATCTACCGCTTCAGTGCCAAGCAAGCCTTGTTCATTTTTGGGCCTTTCAATTCAATCCGAAGTTTAACCATTAGAATCTCAGTCCATTCATATCCTTTTGTTGCATCTTTTACGAAGTCCAGGTCCTGTGAAAAGTACATGCACCCCAGGGTGTTCATGTGTTTGTTGAGTGGAAAGAGCTCATTCTTTCAACCAATAGTGGCTAAGGGCCTATTGCTGCATGGCAGGACTGTGCTAGTGATGGATGTGAACAAGGTGTGGTCCTCCCCTGGGATCCTTGGCCGCAGAAGGAGCTGGGGCAAA
The DNA here is from genome assembly GCA_004027735.1 of Carollia perspicillata. Taxonomy (NCBI): domain Eukaryota; kingdom Metazoa; phylum Chordata; class Mammalia; order Chiroptera; family Phyllostomidae; genus Carollia; species Carollia perspicillata. Next base: position 8,497 of record PVKM010027613.1, read on the forward strand.
GGCAGGCCAGGTGCTGTAGTGAGATGGGCAGTTTGGAAGTGGTAGTATGGAGAGGCACTGCTGTGCTTCGGAGGCATCAAGGATGGCTTCCTGGAGAAAGGAGTGTCTCAGATGAGACCCAAAGGTTCTAAACTGTCCACCTGTGCACCATATTTAGCTGATAAATGTGTTATGTTGGACCTACACAATGTTTAGAACTTTTTGGAAATGCTCTCTAATGTTAAAAGTCCAGGTTACTAGCTTCTCTTGAAAAATGGAGCCTCTGTCAAAGCTAGACCTGAAGTCCTCCTACCTGGCCAAGTCGGTATAGTGAGAAAGTACAGCCTCTTTTAGAGGGGACGTGCAAGCTCCGTATCACCACATGTTGACCCCTCCCTGTGGTCCAGCATCAGCTCGTCTCACCCTGTTATGTGACTGGCCAGGCTCTTAAGACTTTGAGTTTGCAACCCCCGTCTTAGGGATAGAGACAGGCGGGAATCACGGAGCAATTCTCGTGTGTGCGGGGTTGGAGGAGACTGTGGGCAGTTTTAGACCAGGGAAGGTTGTAAAAGACATGGATTGGTAGACAGAATGAAGTTTTGAAGAGAAGGAGAAGGAGTAACCCTTTAGGTCGGGTACCCTAGAAGCAGGGCCTGAAAAAGGGATTTCTATTTCGGTAATTTAATAGAGGAGTGCCTTCTGGAGAAAGAGAAGGGGAGGCAGGTGGAGTGAAAGGAGGAGGCAAGCTAGGACCGGGCCGCAGCTGAGCTCCCGTCAGCCTGAGTCCACAGGGAGTTCTGGGGCAGGAGTTACCGCAGAACTGCACAGCCTGGAGGCCAGGGACCGGCTTTCTGCGAGAGTCTCAGTCGGTCCAACTTGTGGAAGGGGGTTGTAGCCCTCCAGATGAGGAGGCCACCATTCCACCAGAGGGAGGGGCAGCCGTGGTATGTTCTCAGACAACACTCACAGTTAGAGGACAGGTGCACCTACACAGAGGGGACCCATGGCCTCTACTGTAACAGCTAGTGACACACGCCATCCTGCAGTGTGCTTGCCTTAATAGACGTTGGTCATGTTGTTCAGCATGTTCATCATCTGCACTGTCATTGTCAACTGCGTGTTCATGGCCACTAGTGGGAAGGAAAACAGTACTGTGGAAGGCAGTTTTACTTCTGCTGCTCCTGCTACGTATGCCGAGTAAGTGTCTGTCCTGTTTTTAAACAAGTGCACCTAAGAAAAAGTTATACCTTTATGTATGTATATATATAGAGAGAGAAAGAGACAGAGAGAGTGCGTTAGTTTAGATATATAGAGAAGGAAAAAGTCACCCATAATTTCAATCCCCCGACACAATGCTGGCAGAGTCAATTATATATATATATATATGATTATTTTTAAAGGCCTTTAAAAATTACATTGGTAATTAGCAACACACATACAAATTTTATGTCTAGGTTTTAAGTGGTTTTCTTTGTGCTTACATAGTTTCATAGGAATCTATTTTAACAGGTGAATAAACCATAACTTACTTAATCATTCCAACATTTTGGCACTATGAAATAGCATTCAATAGGCAACATTTTGCATAAAGCTACTTTTCAGAAATTATTATTTTCTTAGGATGGAGTCTTAGAAATGTATTTACTAGGTCAAAAGGTACACTTTACTGCTTTAAAATATATGTATTGACAAAATATTTTCCAAAAAGTTTGTAACAATTTAATCTGCCATCAGCAGTATATTCTGACAACCAGTTGTGCTACATTCTTGCCAGCATTAAATGTTTTCTTCATTAGTTTATGGAGTTAAAAATACTTGCATTTCCTTAATTTCCTATCCGGAAATTTTTTTTTGTTTTAGTTTGTGAATTTGTATTTCCATTTGCCCGTGTATCATTTTTGTTTTTTTCCTGGTCAGTTTGAGTTAGTTCTTTTTGTAATTAATATATTAACTTCTTGTACTTTTGAATTGGTTATTCAGACATACACGTTAATTTTTTTAACTTAGAAAGTTCTGTTTTGATTAATATTCTTTTATATGTTGTCCTAGTTTTTCTGGTTTAACATATTTACTGCTTTAGTCTTTCAGGAATATATTGAATAATAAATTCAATAGATAATAAGAGTCCATTCATTTTTATCACACATTTAACCATGTGACAGAAACTACCACAGTCAATGTACAGAACCTTCCAGCCACCCCCCAAAGTTTCCTCATGCCTCTTTGCAGCCAATATCCTACCCACCGCTCTCGACCCCAGGCAAATACTGGTCTGCTTCCTGTCACTCTAGACTACTTTTGCCTTCCCTGGAATTTCTTGTGAATGGAATCATATCGTTTGTATGATGCCTTACTTTTGTGTCTGGCTTCTTCCACCTTGTATAACATTTTGAGGTGCATTTATGCTATTGTATGTGTCACTAGCTTTTTTCCCTTTTCATTGCTGATTTGTATTCTATTGTGTGGGTATACCCCAATTTGTTTTCCCATTCACCTCTTGATAGACATTTGGATTGTTTCTGGTTTTTTTTGGCTACTACAAATAAAGCCGTTACGAACATTCCTGTATAAAGTCTTTTTGTGGATGTATGTTTGCATTTCTCTTGGATAAATATCCAGTGCTGTAATTGCTGGGCCCCAGGATAAGTATATGACTAGGTTTGTAAGAAACTACCACAGTTTTCCAAAGTGGCTGCACTGTTTTACATTCTTGCCAGAAATATATGAAAGTTTCAAAATCTTTATTAATTTCCTCCATTAACTTAGATTTTAATTTACTCTTCTGTTTCTAGCTTCTTAAGGTAGAAAATTATTGGTTGTAGATCTTCTTTTCTTGTACAATTGTAGTTATAAATTTCCCTGCAAACATTGCTTTAGCTGCATCCCACAGATATTGACAATTGTGTTTTTATTACCTTTCAGTTCAGAATATTCCCTACTTTTTCTTGTGATTTCTTCTTTGTCCCATGTGTTATTTAGAAGTGTGTTTTTAAATTTCCAAATATTTTATGCTTTTCTAGTTGTCTTACTGTTATTGATTTCCAATTTAATTCTGTTGTGCTTAGTGAATATACTCTGTAAGATTTCAATCTTTTGAAATCAAGAGAAACTTGTTTTATGGTCTTTCTTGGGAGTGTTTCGTGTGCACTTGCAAACAGTGTGGATTCCACAGTTGTTCAATATGACGTTCTGTGAATGGTTGGTTAGGTTCAGGTGGTCAATATGCTATTTAGATCTTTTATACCTTTACTGCTCCTATTAGCACTTCTACAAGTTACCGAAGAGAGGCTTGAAATTTCCATCTGTGATTATGGATTTGTCCATTCTCTTTCTGCTTTTGTTAATTTTTGCTTCGTGTATTTTGCAGCACTATTATTAGGCACATGAACATTCATGATGGTTACATCTTCCTGATGTATGCATTTTTATCATTATGAAATGCCCTTCTTTGTC
>PVKM010027614.1:0-18711 GCA_004027735.1 Carollia perspicillata
ATCAATACCATGACCCCTTCCACCCCATGCCCCACCCCCAGTCCATCAGCACGATGAATCACTGTTCTAAAATTCTGAATACTGCTGCTGTGTCAGTCCTGGAGAGATCATTTCCTATACTTACTAATGAGAGCAAATTCCATCCCAGAGCAGAAGCCTTGCTTTCTTCTTGTAGGACTTTGCCCAGTACAAATTCAGCTACCCTTGCAGTTCGAGATTGCAGAATGAGCCTGCCCTGAAATCTCAGCCCCTGTATGTGGTGTGCTCGCCCAAGTGTTGGCTGTACCAGAAGTTGATCGCATTTCCCATGAGCTGCATGGCGAGCCTTGATTCCGCACCAGAGTCCTGCTGCCATACTTGATTCCCAGAGTGTTCTCCAATCCCACATAATTTCTTTAACACAATTTAGGTCTTTAGCTCCACATGCCTTTCTGTTCTCCTAGGTTGATGAGCTAGCGATTTATCAATCCGTTGGACCAGTTAGAGCCCCTAGCAACTCCTGTGTCATGTTTACCTAAGGCACAGAGCACCAAAAGTCCAGGCCACACACCTTTCAAGCTTTTGGCCCTGGCCCTGCTCAGCCTTCATGCACAGAAGGAGCCAGATCTGCTGCTTTGGAGGGAAGAGCGTGAAGGAGAACCTCAAGGAGCAGAACTTCAATGTTTTAGTTTTCCCGACCTTCACAGGTTGGTGATGGCTGCATTGTAACCCCTTGAGGACTCTGCTAGCTGTTCTGGTAGTGTTCTGAGCCTGTTGTGCATAGTCACAGGGGTGGACATTCTCCAGTTTCTTTCCAAGAATGCTTTGTAGTCCTGAGCTGGACGTATTTTTTAGTTCCTGTTATGTGTGTACTAACGTCTACGTGGCATTACTGAGAGATTTTGGTTTTGTTGATTTTATATGGTGGCTGTCGTTTCACCCAGGCAGTGGTACAGGTGGCACTGGGTGGTAGTCATGGCGATGGGAGCAGCAGCTTTCATTTTGTCCCCCTAGGGTGTTCCCGTCTCCTTTCTGGGTGGACCGGAACTGCCCTCCCTGCCCCCAAATTGAGAACCACTGGCTTGAATGTTCGAGTATAACGAACATTTGTCCTTGTGTGATTTTGGATTCCTGGAGCTACATTATCCAAACATGGTAAAGATACAGGATAAACAGGACACCGTTCTTTCAATGTGGTAATAGGCAGGGGGGACTTTCCTCACGTGTAAACACACGGTCTTGAGGTATCTTGGAGATGGGAATATTATATCTGCTTCACAAATTTATTTTTAAAACGTATTGCTATGTTTGTTGCATTTCTCTTGGTACAGATTTTTTTTTCTTTCTAGACCATTTGAAGGCAAGTTCAGACATTCTGCCATTTCACCTCCGAATGCTTTAGTGTGCCTCTCCAAAGATTAAGGACATTCTTCTACATGGCCTACGAAAATTAGCTTTTACTCACTACTATTCAGAATTCCCCAGCCGTCCCCAAATGTGCTTTATAGCTGATACTGATACTGTTTTTGATTTAGGATTCAATTAAGAAACACACATTGCATTTGTTGTTATGCCTCTTTCATCTTCTTAAATCTATAATAATCTGACTAACCTTTTTTCCTATAACGCCGAGGTTTTTTTAAAGAGGCCTGGTCAGTTGTTTTGTAGTTGTTGACTTTTTAGGGTACATTTTTAAAGGACGTATAGAAATGCAAATAACCTACAGGAACCCTGATCTTAGGTCTGGACATCTGTGGTCCGTTCTCTCACGTCCGATATCCACGTTACTGTGTTGACCTTAAAACACTACTAAAAGCACAGAATGAGTCAGATGGAGGTACTTGAGTCAAAGAGAGTTTGTGTGTGTTTGAGGGGAAGGCTTTTGAGGGACTCGTTAAAAAAATGTTTAGCACATCTTACTGAATAGCTGGTTTTATCATTCATGGGTGGTTTTTCACTATGTTCAATCTTTTTAAGTGAAAGGGTTTTAAAATATTTAGTTGCTTTTAGAGAGAGGGGGAAGGGAGGGAGAGAAACATCCACGTGAGAGAGAAACATGGATCTAATCCGTTGCTTCTTGCATATCCCCAGTGGGGACCTGGCCCGTAACCGAAGCTTGTTCCCCAACTGGGAATCAAACTTGTGACCTTTCAGTTTGTGGGATGACATCCAACCCACTGAGCCACACCAGTCAGGGCTCACTATATTCAATGTTTAAATCTACTCCTACATATCTTAACCGTATTAGATATTAAAGAAAATGGTATATTCCCCTATACCTCCCCTCTAGTTCTTTTAGAACTCGTGCCCCCTAACTAAATTTGACAGCATTTCAAATTTTTATTTTTGGAAACTGTTGCCAGGTGGAATCAGTGTTAACCATTGAAACGGGTTTGAGCATGTCTCTTATTTTGTTTGGAAATCCAAAGGCATCTTCTTTTCCAGATGTTCTTTTTTTAAGCTCCAGAACTACTTACTTTATCTCCCTCGAGCCTCCATGCTTCCCCAAACAGGGGATCTTATCCTTGTCATTCACTAGTGCTGCTGTAGCAATTTACAAAGAATATTGAACTATTAGGAATGTATTTTATGCTTGAAATGAATTTCTAATCTTCTCAGCCCTAGAATAAAAACATATTTCTGACCTCTTCTGATAATATGGTACAACTTAAAAATAAAGTTCATTCTATCTACCTAGCTATTTGAGATTTGTCTTGAAATGTGTCCACAAAGGGGCCAGAGCGAAGGAAAGACAGCAGTGTGTTGGGAAGTAGGCCTTTGGCTTTGTTGTACTCTTCAGATTGAAGGACCCGTGTGACACTGCATCTGGTGATGTGAGCCCCTCTGATCGTTGGCAATGGAATACTCTGACAGGTTAGTGGTAAATCAGAAAAGCCACACCTGCCTTCCAGGTGTCGTCTTCAGTTCTGTTGCCAGTGTTATTTTTATATTCACATTTCCCTCTGCTTGATGGTCTTGCCCTCTGCCGTACCAAAGAACAGTATGGGCAAATGTCTCTGGCGCCTCCACTCCCACATTAAGATTTTATTTATTTATTTTTAGAGAGCAGTGGAGGGAGGGAGAAAGAGGGAGAGAAACACTGATGTGTGGTTGCCTCTTGTGTGCCCCCCACTGGGGACCTGGCCCACAACACGGGCATGTGCCCTGCCTGGAAATCAAATCAGTGACACTTTGGTTCACAGGCCTGCACTCAATCCACTGAACCACACCAGCCAGGGCCACCCCCACGTTCTTGAACTAAACAGCACATATTTTTTAGTATGGAGGGAAATTATATGGGTGGTAATGGCGTAAGAGAAACAGCAAGCTAAAGCTGGTGGCAAGGGAGTAGTAAGCTCAGGGGTAGACCTTCACTTTAAGATTACGGCTCTGGAATCCGGAGAAGTCTCTGACCACAACTACATACATCGCACATCATGTTTGTTCACAAGTGCTGCGCGAGGCTCTGGAGATGAGACGTAGGCTGGCCGCCTGAGCCATCACCTCCTGGACATGCCATTCTGATCAACTTCCGCATGAGACACAACTTTCCATGTAAAGTAAGAAGATCAGGGCCCTTGAGTGTGACCAAATAAGGTCCTCCCTGAGGTCAGGCCTGCACAGCTGATATGGGAGAGATGAGTCTGCACCAGAGGAAGGTAGTGAAACTGAAGAAGGGAGGAGGAAAACCCCCAAACAGAATCTGGACGACGACAGCCAGTGGAAGGCCGGCCAGGCCTGGGTGTGAGGTGGGGGAAATGAGGGTGGACTCGGTCTTCCCCCCTCTCAAACGGCAGTTTAGCTGACTGGCAGTTTCTTCAACCCTCAGAAACTGCATAGTGTTGTATGTATTCACGACGGAGCCTGTGACAAATTGCAACATTGATGATTATGAAATACCAAAGGAAAGGTTTATTACACAAGGTGTTTTTTGTCTTTCAAAAATTTTTTATTTTGGTTTAAATAATTCATCATAACATTCAACGCGTTTTCCCTCGCTTTGATCCTTGGTGCTGTGATAGTGAGGGCTACTGCCGGCAGTGGCCTAGGGCAGCTTCCTCGGACAGATCCCGCAGGCCTGTATTTGTGGCAGGAAACAGTTTGTCAACGAAGGGAGTCATTCTTTCTCTTGACTGGGCCACTTTGTCTATTTTCCTTTTATTTTAAAACGATTGGGTTATTTCTTTGGAAGACTGCTTCTGTACCATCAAGGAAGAAAGATTTGCTAAAATTTTAGAAATCCTGGTAACTATTAACTCAATGATACTATCTGACCAGGACAGGGCTCCTTTTAAAAAAAAAGAAAAGAAAAGAAACTGAATTGAAATAACATATAGCAATCATAAGTGTACAGCTTGATAAATTTTCACAATCTGTATATGCACTTAGATGAAGACCCAGAATATGAGAAGACTCCTTGTGCTTTTTGAATGGGCACTACCCCCAGACTCAGGAATAACCTCTGTCTGACTTTAAACACCACAGATTAATGTTTAGGGAGAGAAAGAGAAGGAGGGAAATATCAAAGTGTGGTCGCCTCTCAGGTGCCCCCCACTGGGGACGTGACCCACAACCCAGGCATGTGCCCTGACTGGGAATTGAACCTGCAACCACTTGCTTCACAGGCCTGCACTCAACTCACTGAGCCACACCCACTAGGGCTAATCCCTTTTTAATGTAGTCTTTTTTCTCAGATTCCCTCTGGGAGGCAATATGACAATGACTAAGAACTGATTAGGCAGGAGTCCTGACCAATTAACAGCTATGCAACCAGGACAGATTTCTTACCTTACCTTTTTAAGCCTTGATTTTCCTATCTATAAAGTGGAGACAGCGGAAATAGCTTTCTCACTGCATTGGGAAGATCAAAGGAGACAATATATGTAAGAGCAACTTGGCACAAAGTAAATGCTGAGGGGTCTATCTAGCTGCCTCTTTCTTGGTCTGTCAGCCTCGTGATTTCCCAGAGATACTAGTTCTTATCTCTTTCCCTTGTTCTGGATCATGTTCTTTCAGCTAGGTGTAATGTGATATTTTCGTTGTGTTGAAAAAAGTTTTATGTCCTCTCTTTTTAATGTACAAAGCAGGTGAGGGAAATACCCGCCCCCTCTGTCAGTGGGGGAGATTACTGAGATGATAGTGGGGAGTCCTTGCCTCCCCTCCCTTCTTTCGGCAGCAGCACCAAGACCTTGAGCGACTCCTTTCACTCCTTCGGGCCTCTCGGTCCACATCTGTAAAGTTAAGGGCCTAGACTAAGTGGACTATGAGGCCGTAGTCTACCTCTAAATATTTCTCTGAGAAGACGCTGAAAGTCAGATTCCTCACTAAATTATACCTGCTGTGAAGGGGGACACCTCTGTTTTGCTTATCATCGTACCCCCCTCACCTCCAGGGTGCCTGGCCTGTAGAAGGAGCTCAGCAAGCGAGTGACTGAAATCTTGACAGGGAAGGTGGTTCATAGGCACCAGGAGCTGTTGTCACAGCACCACTGGCTTTTTATGGGCCCTTCTTCTGTAACTCTGAACTTAAACTCAGTGTTTTGCATTGTAGAAAATGTTCATCAGTGCAAATGTCAACTTTTTTAGCATTTCTTTTAAAACTTCAGAATTCAGACTTCATGAATTTCTTAGGAGTTCATGATTCTTTCTCAGTTTCAATTCCTGGCCGTGCTGTATAGTCCTAGGTCTTTGTCATTTAGTAAGTCGCCTGTGTGAAGGTAAATACTCTATTTTTGAAAGCACAGTGTATAATTATACAACGTCATAGCACAGTCTGCAAGGTGCTGTGCCGTTTTCTTTATTCCTCAAGGCAGCATCGCACACCTCAGTTTCCAAAGAAGAGAAAACTAAAAGCAAGGAGCATTCCTTGGGCTGCTACATTCCCGCTTTAAACATGCATCACTACCTTTGACTGAGACACGCCAGAGTCAGGCTCCTGCACACACCCTCTGGCCCAGCAGCCCCTTCGGAGAGCCGAGCCTTCTTTCTTACCACTCACAGGGTCCCTAATGGCTTTCCTACCAGTGATCTGTGAAACTTTCAATTCTCATTCCTGCTGTGCTCCATTCCCTTCTTTCACATTTAAATGGTTCTTCCTGGGGACGAAATATTTATGACTAACATTGTGCCTAGCCCTGTAGAGTAGATGTGGTTAAGAATTAATTGGAAATACAGTCCATTTAGTCGCCTACTGTCTTAGTCCAGTCAGGCTGCTATAACAAAATGCCATAGATTGGGTGGCTTATAAAAACCAGAAATTTATTTCTCATAGTTTTAGAGGCTGGAAGTCTGAGATCAGGGCGAAGACATGGCCGAGGGAGGGCTCTCTTCTGGGTCTCACACTCAAGCTAGCGTCCTCCCAGGTTCCCTCACCTTCTCACACCATCGTGTGTCAGGCATTAGGACTTCAGCAGGTGGATGGGGGTGGGGGGACACAGACACTCAGAACGTAGCTCTCACCAGCTATTTCTTAAATTGCTCCTCATGTAGAGAACATACGATTCCAGGTCTAATACATTTGGGGGTACAGGAGATATGTAATTTAGAGCTGAAATGGTAAGGTACTCACTAAGAGTACTGTGTAGATTTAAAGAAATCAAGGCATCAGAATTACGATCCTCCTATCACTGTTCCTGAAGCCATTATAAAATTATTCTTTTCAGACAGCTTTGGTGTTATTCTCATCAGCAGAACTGGTAATTTTTCTAATAATATTATGAAAACGTCAAGGCAATTCTAAAACCTGAAAGGAGAAAATTGAATAATACTATAATTGTTTACTTTCTAAACTTAGGTAAAACAGTGATTAGAAGCTATTTTGTTTAGATAAAGTAAGAAAAGGAGACTTTTTCAGGACACGGAACGATTGTTTACACTGAGACGTAATCCCCTTTACTTACTACTTTGCCAAAACTTTCGTGGCAGAAGATGGGTAAGAGAAGAGGCAGAGACAAGGGGGCAGCACTGGGAAGCGCCGGAATGTCGTCTGCGTCAGGGAGGTGGTTTTCCGCGTCAAGTTGTTTTGACTCTCCCTTCTCGTTTACTAACATTTTAACAACAACAGGCTTAGCCATTTTCTGTGTCTGAATGTCTGAAAACATTTGATAACAATTGAGACTTGGCTGCCGTGATGTCACCATCAAAAAATCATGAGAGAGGCTCTAATGACTTCTAAATATAATCTGCCAGTTCTGAACTTAATTTCATGTATTCGGGAATAGCAGTTGGCATTATGTAGGAAAGAATTATGAAAACCTATCCTTTCCAGTCAGTCACTGGCAGGACTTTGCTGTATAAACTTGTCATCTGTGACAGACTCATCGATCTCATTTGTTCACTTCCGAGACCAGAATTCAGGGGTGGAGGAGGCGCCGGCAAACCTGCCCACCTGAAGATTGTTCAGTCTTATCAGGACGAAAAGGGGTGATTGTGTAGCCCTAAGTCGACTTAGTTTAATCACTGAGAATTAACCAAGCTCCTGGAAATATTTTAGGAGTAAACACTGAGTCAAACAAAGTTTTAGCAGGTTACCGGGGCACTGACTGTGGTTGCTATTTAATGAGACCTTTCATACACTGGACAGTGACTGGCACAAAAGCTTAACTCATTCTCCCCCGCTGCCCCCGAAATAGCTGGACAAAGTAGCAATTCTAATCTAGAACCAGAAGAAAACAGCCCTCTTAGTGCAGCATCTTTGGAGATTGCCCTGCTTTGGGTAAAACGCCCCCTCTACAATGAGTTAGCTAGCTCCTAGGTAAGACAGAAAAGGCAAACCTGGTTCGGGTAAGTCACCTTGATCTGAAAAACTCTTGTTCCTTTGCCCTGTCGGAAGCACATATGGAATATGCAGTTGACTCCCAAACATAAAGCAGCAGCTCCGTATGCTATTTCATCGATGTAGGAAAAGTAATTGGCACCATCCATGAAAAGATTGGTTATAAAAACCTGCCCTTCCTGGTTGGTCACTAAGAAAGGCAGACATAAACACCAAGGTTTCTAGGACATTCCCTATATATATGTATGTAGCTTTTCCTAGTTTGTGGCTTAGTTCTTTGTTGTATTTTTTTGCTTTTAAACTTTTTGAAATGCCCCTAAAGTTGAGTATCTTCCTTAAACCTGATATTTAGAGTTGCTTGAGAAAGGACTTTTAAAAAGTCATGTATTCAATTTGTAAATATGCCCCTATAATATGAAATGTATTTGCCAGAGGAATTTCAAGCCTTTGATAAGCTAATGTGTAATTGTCTCCCAATATATTTTTGACTGTTTATTCCTTTTGGGATACAAAATTCTTCATGCCTGCAATTCTTGGTTTTCTATGACACTGCATTTGTGGGGTGGGTGCAGGGGGACCATCACCTGCAGGATTTTTAAGGATTTCAGAGCCTCTGGGAAGCAGACTAACGCCAAAGAAATTTGGGGAAAAGACTTGGCTGATGAAAGTGTCAGATGATGGACGATCTCTGAGTGTACAGAGCGTTTCATCGGTTCGAGATGGAAGGCTCTGTGTTTAAATGTTGGACTTTCTCTGGCTTGTGGCCTGACGTGAGTTCCCAGAACAGTCAGCCTGGTCCAGGGTTTGCAGAAGGAAGCATTGCGCTCCCTGTTAATCGGCCGTCTCCCTTGCCCCTCTTCTCGTTTCAGTGGTGCTTCATGCCCCACCGCCAACCAAGATCAAACGGGAGCTGCACAGCCCCTCCTCCGAGCTGTCATCCTGTAGCCACGAGCAGGCCCTCGGTGCTAACTATGGAGAAAAGTGCCTCTACAACTATTGGTATGTGGAAATGGAGAAGGCTGGCCAGAAAGTAGCCTTCAAGCTATTTCAAATCTTACTCAGCAAGTCGCTCAAGGCAGCACACCCCATCTTTCCCGGCAGTGTAGTCCTCTAGGTGTAGGCTGGTTCAGATGGGGCCTTTGTGCAGAGTGTGGAGGGCAAAACTGTTAAACTGGCTCTGGGGGTGGGGGGACTGAGTCGACGGGGTACTGAGCCCCGCTGTGGGAAAAAACCTTGAGTACTGAGATATTTGATCTGTGGCTTCGAGGGAGGGAATATGTACTTCTTCATGTCTATCATATGTTAATGTGAACTTTAAGCACCAAAGAAGTAATCTTCGAATCAGAATATCTGAAAAAGCCCTGATGCGTGTGCCCTTTACTTAAGAATATCCAGGCCCCAGGAATGAAGCTTTAATTTTAAATCACTCTTTGCTCTAGAAGTTAAACATAGATCTGCCTGAAAGGGGGGAGGAGAAGAGTTGTTAATTCAAGCGATGTTACAGCAGAAATTTTTCGTGAACGAAGATTCTGACTAATTTCTGGGAACCCTGGAATACTTGGGAGAGGGGCTAGAAAACTCCCAACACATAAATTCTCCCCCCATCTGTCCACCTCTACACACACATACGTGGAGAATTCTGTTGGAAGGGGGGGAGGAAGGAAACCGGAAGCAGAAGCTAAAATTATCTTTGAGAAGAATCACTAGAAGTGTTAAATAAGTCCCTGTGACGCAGCGTGTTTGTCACTTTTCAGAGGTACAAATATTCCCTCAGGGCTGCCAGCAGTTTAACTATGTTAATGCTGTCATTTCCTGGCAGCGAGTTCTGCTACATTCTGCTGGACCTGGTGACCAAGCTAATGGCTTCATTGCAGCTTAATGGTTCCTTCTCTTTTTCTGTTTACAGTGCCTATGATAGGAAGCCTCCCTCTGGGTTCAAGCCATTAACCCCTCCTACCACCCCCCTGTCACCCACCCATCAGAATTCCCTATTTCCCCCACCTCAGGCAACTCTGCCCACCTCCGTGCACCCTGCTGCAGCCGGCCCAGTGCAAGGTGTGGGCCCTGCCCCCACCCCTCATTCGCTTCCAGACCCTGGACCACAGCAGCAAACCTTTGCGGTCCCCCGGCCACCACATCAGCCCCTGCAGATGCCAAAGATGATGCCTGAAAACCAGTATCCTTCGGAACAGAGGTGGGTGCTGATCTGGGCTTCCTTTGCCCCTCCCCATTTCCTCATAGGCAGAGGGGAAGCAGTTAGTCATATTTACCAGGTAACTGTGAAGTTCTCATTCCACGGAGGCATCTTGGGAGGTAAGACTAATAATAATATGAATATGATCTATTTATATACATCCCCCTGTTCCTGAGGTACTCCAAATGGGTTGTAGACATTACAACATCCTTATGAAGTAGAAACGGGGAGATAGTTGGTACTGTGACCCCATTACACAGCTAGGGAGAGAGCGACTTTCCCAGAATACACAGTCTGTTGACCCTCACTCGGAGAGATTTCCTGACTCCTCACTGGATGCTAGAATTGAACCTTGGTTCATGCCACCCATAAATACTTTATCAACACTTCACTTACGTATTAGGGAACGTTGCTGAATTATAGGAGGTATCGTTACTCATCTGATTTTAACAGATTTTAGCAGCTAGAGATTAACTAAGGACCTTATTTATTTATTTATAACTGTCTGCTTTTGAGAGAGAAATCTCCTGGTTTCACTCCAGGTAGTTCTGCATTTCTAATAAGGAAATTAAAGCCCAAGGAGTAACTGGCCCAGAGTCGTTTATTCATCAGACCAACTAATGTGTGAAGGGAACCTACTCTGCCAACACCAAACTTGGGTCCCATTCTTCTAAGCCTGTCATCTGCCGTGTTCTAGTGGGTGCCTTCCATTACATACAGTGTTCGGGGGGCTTTTTTTAGTTCAAGTCTCTCTGGGATAAGGACATAATGTAGGCACATAGTTGTCAGTTATGTTACCAAGGGCTGCAAAATGGTGACCATTGCATTTCCTTTCTCTTTCTCTTGCTCTGCGTTGGGTGGGTGTGCGGATGAGAGGCCGGAGAGGAAGGGTGTTTGCGTACACCTTCCCCAGGCCTGGCCCAACCCAAATGCCTCCCAGTGTTTACTTGGAGGTCACTTTCCTTATTTCTAGATGAAATGAAGAAAAACATTAGCACTCTTAATCTGGTTCTAATCCCCTTACCCCCTTGCTGTGAATGTGCCATAAAGAACTACATAATTAGGCTGGTTAGTGTTGATTCCCTAGTGAGGCCAAATGCCACTAACACCAATGATACACAGGGCCCAAGGGGTGAGCGTCGGTTGGGGGCTGGCTCACTAGTGGGCCTCCATCTGACAGAGCGCTCATCTGAAGGATGCGGCCACCACTGAGCTTTTTGCCAGTTATTACCTTGTTAACAGCCTTGCACTTTTTCAGAGAATTTGGAAATTTGGATTTTCACGTAAAAATTCCAGGTTGCCTTTTTTAAAGTTGGCAAGTAATTCAAATTAAAAACAACAGTGACACTTTGCAGACTAAACAAAACCTCTCTGTGGGTAAAATTACCCTGCAGGCCTGCCAGTTTGTAAACTCAGGCCTGGGTGCCATTTTTATTCCAATAGTTCTTTGATTTTGTGCTTTTAAACAGCATCCTCCTGATTTTCTGCAGGGATTATTAATTGAGGGGGAGGGATGGAGCGGGACATATATTCAGTATTTCAAATATTTAGTAAACTTTGTATTGGTTAAACCATGTGTAAAGGAAAATTACCTCATGTTAAACCTTTTTTATTTTTACAGTCATACACTTTAACCACAGATATGAGAAATTTGTGGTTAGGTGATTTTGTCACTGTGCTAACATCACAGAGCGCACTTACACAAACCTAGATGCTACAGCCTACATGCACCAAGGCAGTGTGGTGTGTAGCCCAGTGCTTCTGTACTGCACACCTGCCCTGCATGCTATTGGGCTGAATACTGTGGGCAGTGGTAACAAGATGGTATTCGTGTATATGAACATCTCAACTTAGACAAGGTGCAGTAAAAATAAAGTATATGAGATAAGAAATGGTATATCCGTCTGGGCACTTACCCTGGGCAGCCCCTGCAGGATTGGGAGTTGCTGCGGGGCAGTCAGTGAGTGAGTGGTGGGCGAAGGTGGAGACCTGGGACACTGCTGCACGCTACTGTGGACTAGACAGACACTATGCACTTAGGCTGCACAGAACTTATAAAACAACGTGAGATTAAATCAAGCACAGGAGCAATGATGCAGTCAAGAGGCACAGCAAACATGGGAGGTATGAAGCTGCTGCTGGTGTTAACATGGCATCTGTTCACAACAAACTTTGCTTTTTTTATAAGTAGAAAGAGTGCACTCTAAAATAAGGGTAAAAAAGTATAGTAAATATATAAACCAGAAACAGTCGTTTATTATTTTCAAATGTCCTACAGTGTACGTAATTGTTGTACTCTACTGTCATCTGACGTGCGGCACAGTAGGTGTGTCGGCACCAGCGTCATCACAACATGTGAATAATGTGTTGCACTGTAACGTGACAATGGCCACACCATCACTAGATGATAGGAATTCTCTAGCTTCATTTTAATCTTGCATGATCACCATCTTTTGTGTGGTCACTACATTATTGATGGAAACTGTTATGCGTCTCATGGCTGTATTTCCCCCTCAATCTCTGTTTCTTAGTTGGTTACGTCAGTAGTTAACTGAAAGGGGGAGAAATACCCTAATTCTGCTGGAGGTTATTTGCCCTGAGGCAGGCCTGGCAGACAGGGAGCCTTACTCTCCATAGTAAAGTAGGTTTGTCTCCAGGACACACAGCCTCCACCCAAAAGGAAAAGGTTTGATCCCGGAGATTTGAGGGTTTTTGCCCTCAGGTATCCAAGGAGAAAGAAGCAGGAACCAAAACATAGGTATTTCTTTTTGGAGGTGATTCTTCCCTGAAATTTGTCTGTCCATCCTGGACGTCCTTCCTCTTACCTTCTGCCATTACAATGATGGCCAAGTCTAACATAAAAAGACTTCACATACACTGGGATGGTACAGAGATCCTTGAGAGACTCCAGGGGGAAGGGTGAAATTCTGAACTGATAAATAAAAACAACATGGGAGCGATTAGGTTTATACATTGAAGCACTGTAGTCTCAAAGTTGAGAGTGTACAGGAGTTCCCATGGGGCCTTATTAAAAATGCAGCTTTCTTGCTGCACCGCAGAGATTGATTTGGTGGGTCTGGAACAAGGACTGGGTACATTACTGTGACACTTAGAGAAATCATGGTCCAGCCCTCTCATTCAACCCCACCCCTACTCCAACCCACGTACTATTTTTTTAATTAACAAGTACTCAGTACTCTAAATTCTACTCTTACTGCCCTTGTCTATTGCTAATGAGATGATGTGATTTCTGTGTGGCGCAAAATACATTTTAAAAAAAACAACATGATTTTGCATATAAATACTGGATAGCTCACAGAAAGTGAGACAAACGAAATCCCTGGTCTGATATTGTAAAAGTAATAGTAGTTAGAGCCATGTGTGATAACAAGCTTAATAATCCCTTCCTTAATCACCTTTATGCCTGCCTGAAAGCAGGGCAGATTACTCCTGTTAGTAACTGTCGTTTGTTCTTTGCTAATTTTTTGTTTAAAGTAGAGGGGATATTACTTGAAAAACTAACCTCCTCAACAAAAATACATAAGTATTTTGTGGGATAGAAGGAAATACAGTCTCTTTTGAGCCTTTTAACAGCTCTGTAAACAACACAGAGTGAAAAAAACCTATTTTACAGTTAAGAAAATCAGGCCTAGAGCAGCTAAAGGACTTCCTAAAATGTCACGTAGCCAAAAGAAAGGTCCTATATTTTGAAACCAAAACATTAACTTATGCGATCTATATGTTTTGGTTATGATTGGGGGAGGGGGTTGTTAACATTCACTTATGTCTACTGAGTAAGTGACCTTGAGAAATCATTCTAACCTTGAACTTTATCCATTTCTTTACCTCTTAAACTACCAGAATGTTAGCCATCTCTTAAAGTATAAAATCCTAGTAAGTTCCTTCATCACTTAACTAAACTCAGGCTGTAACACATCTGTTTTGTTCTGCTCACGGTGTACCTTACCGCTTCAGGTGAGTAGCGCAAACCCTTTGAGGTTTCAAAATCATGATTTAGACCCCCCTTTCTCAGACCACATTTAGCTCAGTATCTTACTTGTCTTCATTATGTGTATTGACAAAGTGATAGTAGTTGGTGAAGGTTATACTTTGAACAACTAAAATAAAATCTAGTCAAAAGTACATTCTTAATGTTTTATATAATATTAGCACATAATTCTTCACAACTCAAAATTTATTTTTAGAAGATAAATACTTGTTTGCAAGCATGATTTATATTCATCATTTCCTCTCAAGGAGGGGAAAAAACATGTAATGTGGCATGTTGAGACGTGTTCCATTTGTCCTTAAAGACCACGGCTGCTTCTCGAAGAGGAGTGCTTGCCATCCGGCCATCCCAGTCTCGCGGGTTTTTCATCGTGCTGTCCGCCGTGTTTACGTGGGCTCGGTGGTGGGACTCAGAAAATATTCTTACATTATTGCCCTAGTACTGGCCAGGTGTGTTTTTGCCTTCTACTGTACCCTTTCTCGTTACATCTCGGGTCTCCACAAGTCGACTGAAGAGGGTGCACTAAGAAATTTATCATCTAAGATTTTTGGAATATACTGCTGTCTCACTCACTTGGTATCAAGAAGCAAAAATTCAAGAAAAGACAAATTTTTAAAAAATATTGCTATAGTTGGAAAAATCCTCTGCTGCTTGGTGCACCCTGAGGGCATTAGTATTGTAATAGACTGTCCTGCCAGAATTGGTAGTCAGAGTACGGTGCCCCAGAGTCACCTAGAAAGGACCAGGCATCTTCTGAAGGGGCGAGTGGCCTAACCTGCTTACGTTCTCATTGATTATGGTCAAAGCTTTGAAGCTTAAAAGGGTGAGCTTAAAAGTCTTCTGAAATTGTGATTTAGTAGATCATTCTCTAAAGATACTAGAGAGACTAAGAGAGTTAATAAATTCAAGTTTTTCTCTTGTTTCTACTTCCTCCCTTGAAGTCCATCCCTGACAAATTGCTGTTCATTTTTTATTTTGTAGCTTTTAGAGAGGGAAGAACTTGACGGTGAGTCACACTTGCATCCTGGTCTGGGATGAAGTGTCTGATGCACCTTTTCTCCATGCACTCTTGTTAATAGCACGTTAGGTATGGCAGCACGAACTCACTTTGGGATCCGAGCGTGAGTTTCACAGATGCTTAATGGAACCTTCTTTAACAGACTCAGTAATGTACTTCTAATGGTTGGAGTGAGGGTGTTTTTGGTTCTGAATCTTAAGAGAGCCTGTTTTTGGTATTTCGCCATGTTTACCGTAGGGTTGTGTGTTTTTTGTTACCTTTTATTTAAGATAAAAGAAATACCATCCTTTTCCTTCTATCCCTGGTTTACCGAGAGTTTTTAATATAATGGATATTGAATTTTACCAAACACCTTTTCTCCCTCTGTTAAGATGATCAAAGAAATTTCCTCTTTTAATTGCTTACTGTGGAGAGTTCATTGATTTATATGGAACCAACCTTGTATTCTTGTGATAAGTCTAACTTACCCGTTACGTATTCTCTTTTGCACATTGCTGGACTTGGTTTTCCCATATATATTTAGGACTTCTGCATCACTTAATTGAGAATAACGTATACTTTTCCTTGCATTGTCCTTGTTGGGTTTTAGCATTGAGATGATGCTCATCTAATGAGTAGAGGGTGTCCTCCTCTTTATATATTCTGGAATCGTTCGTGTGAAATTGGCATTCTTTATGCCTTGAATGTTGGGGAGAATTTATCAGTAAAACCATTTAGGCCTAATATTATGTTTGTGGGAAGATGTTTAATTACTGATTCAGCGTTTTTACCATTTATTGTTTTGTTCTGAGATTTCTGTTTAGTCGAGTGAATTTAATAAATTATTTTTTCTAGGAATTTTTCCATTGTATGGGGTTTTTTAATTATCTGGCATAAAGTTGTTTATAATGTTTTCTTTTAAAAAAAAATCCTCTATAGCATCTGCAGGGATCCTCTTTTCATGTTTGACAGTGATCCAGACTTTTTCTCTCTGTTAGTCTTGGCAGACAATGTCATTCGTCTTCACAACAAATTAACTTCGGCTTTACTCGTCTTCTCTATTGGATGTTTTCTATTTCATTGATTTTTGCCTTTACTAGAATATTTTAGTTTTATTTTTTTTTTTCAGTTTATTTCACTTTTCTTTTTCTAACTTCTTTGGTTGGATGATTAGCTCATTAATTTACAGCTTTTTTCTTTATAATATGCATATCAACATATAACCAAATAAAACTTCTCCTGAGTCTGGGTCACCATCCATTTTATTTTTTCCTGGTTCGTTTATGGTTCATGTCTTGTCTGGGTGTAATTGCTAATAGCCACCCCTTTTTTTCCCAAAAGTACCCTGGTTGGGACAGTCAATTATTTCTCCCTGCCCAAATCCTGCTTAAGCTGTACCCCACACGTTCTGATTTGTGGTGTTCTAAAAATTCAGTTCCAACTGTTTTCTGTTATTTCTTTCAGTCCTGAAGTTCTTTAAAAATATATTTCTTAATTTCCAAACATACAAGAGTTTTCTAGTTGCCTGGACTATATATATTTTTTTTAATGTCATCAAGAGAGTATTTAAAAACAATTATAGAAATACCTGTAGAAACCGTATAGGCCAGTGGCTCTGGAATTGGACAGACAGACCTGGGACCAAATGCCAGCTCTGCTATTTCCTATCTGTATGACCTCAGGCAGGGAGTTAACTTCTCTGAGTGTTGGTTCCTTTGTCTTCCGGCTGAAATGGAGAATAGTGGGTGCCACATAGTATCATTGGGTGGATTAAATGAAATCATATTGGCACAGAGAAGGTACTTATTAAATGTTAATTTCTCTGACAACTTTGCTTTTTCAAAATCACTTTTATGTTTCATAAAGGATACTATACTTAAGGAAACTTCCTAAAATGATATGGATACCACAATTCTGGAAATTGCAAGTTTTGAAGATGTAAAAAGCACTCTCTATTCCTAATCATTTTTCTTTATCATCAGACTTACTAATGTTTACACATAAAACTAATAGTCTCACTATTTTATTCTGGGGGCATCTCTTATTTACATCACCTTCCTTCTTCCATATTTGATCTTGAGAAATCAAACAAGCTTCCAGGCCTTTAAAGTTTTATCACTGAGTGTTTTATCACCGCTCAGATGGGCCAGTTTGAGTCGAAGCAGAGCTGACAGGCCTCACAGAGCCCTGAGAGCTGTGTCAGAGCTCTTTGGTGTGCTTTTAGGGACAGTGTTTGGGTTTGTTTTGCAGTGGTGTCTGGCTCTTGGTATATGGCAGGAACAATAAACATTAATGTGAAGTTGGGTAGCACATTGCCACCCAGAATATAAATCAGCATTCTCAAGCCCTGGCTGGCTGGCTCAGCCGACTGAAGTATAGTCCTGTACATCAAATGGTTGTGGGTTTGATCCCCTGTCAGGATCCTTGGCAGTCACTGGCTCTTCCTCTTATCAGTGTTTCTCTTTCTCCCTCCCCACCCCCTACCCAGTCCCACCCTCTTTCTCTCTGTCTCAAATCAATAAATATATCCTCAGATAAGGATTTAATATATATATATAAATATAAATAAATCAGCATTATTTTTCTGAGAAAGGAAACTGGATATTGGGTAGGCAACTAGTGAACTCCATGTTTTGCGTGTGTTATAATATTCTCTCCCAATTCCTTAAGACATTCCCTAATATTTTCTTAACTTCTGAATTTGGCTTGTTGTGGGCTGGGGGAGGGGGTGGTACAGTTGATGGTGATGTTTGAAGGTAATCAAAAACCCAGCAGAATGTTGGGAGCTGTTCTCATGAATTATCTTATATAATCTTTACCACAGACTTCTGGGCAGGTGTCCTGGTTGTCCTTATTTTAGTGAGGAGGAAACTGAGGCTCAGAGCAGTTACGTAACTCACCCAAGGTCACACAGCTAGTAAGTGGTAAAGATTGGATTTCAGCCTACGATGTTCTGACTTCACAGCCAGAGCCTCTTACCCAGCTATGCTGTGTCTCTATTTTCTGTCTTCCCTTACCCTTGACGGAAACGTGAAGTACGTGGTGTCGATGTCTTAGCTGATCTTACGTGTCATCTCTCAACTGGCCTCCGGACCGTCACTGCTTCACCTGGCACCCACAGCCACTGTGTAGCCTTCATGGAATCCACCCTTTTCTCCTTTTTCCTCCCAGCATTGTGTTTACTGTGTGTGTGTGTTGGCAGCAGAAACAGAAAAGGAAATGCAGAAAAAGCATCTAACGGTTTTCATAACGTAAACCAAATGTTGGTAGTGTGGGTGAGCTCTTGGGAGGAAAGGCGCTATATAAATCTGACAAATAAATAAATAACTGGTTCTTTAAATAAACTGGCATTGAAAAAGCCTTAATCTGTAACGTATGGAATTTAGGCTCCCTCAGTAGTGAGAAGTCTCCTTTTGCTCATCAGCTGTGAGCTCGCCGTGGCCTGAGTTCTGTTGGGAAGCGAGTGGGGGTTGGAGGGTGTGGGAGAGGGGGAAGAGGTTTGTCAGGGACCAGGCTGCTCTTCCATTGAAAACGATTGCCTGCCTCAGTAAACAACAGGCATCTTTGTCATAACTGTATTGTGTACACAACACATTCTTAGACACTTCCAAAGGACTGTGGGCAGGGGAAGGGAGTTCAAATGAAGGTCAGTGAGTAAAGTTCATAGGATGTATTTTGAGGAGAAGAACTGAATTACTTCACTAATCTCTGCAAATAAAAGCCATTATCAGCAGCAAGCTTTGAGAGAATCTTCCCAAC
>PVKM010027615.1:0-18707 GCA_004027735.1 Carollia perspicillata
GGGTGGGAGGATATGTGCAAGGCAGAGGGGAATAAAGGGGGGAGATAGAACAACTGTAATAGCCTAATCTATAAAATATATTTTTAAAAAAGAATCCTCTACCTTAAATTCATATTAATTTTTCCAAAACTAACTATTTGAGACATGGACAATGTAAATCAAGAGTATCAGAAGATAAACCCAAGTATATTTTGGTGAAGAGATGACTGGATAAAGTGTGGTCATGATATGATAAAAATTGCATCAATTTTCATGTGAGAAGGATTGAAGACCAGCTAGAATCATTTCATGTTACTTGTATGTTAAAGTGAAAATATTTCTGATTTCATTAATCATTTAATAAACTGCATGTGGGTCTAATATCTTTTTTCATTCTCAAAAAAAAAACTTTTACTATTAAAAAATTGGGAGATCTAGTTTAAATAAACCATTATGATATTAAAGGGCACAGTTGACAATTGCAGTCCAACTGTCTGGCACCAAGGATAATCAGAAAAGACAGGTGGCAAGTAAAAGCATGAGACTTGTATCACACACATGCCACAAGTCTGCTGTATATCACAGCCACACTGTGCCAAGGAGTAGCTCTTCCCCTCATTAGTGGTCACCCTACCTCGGAAAGTTCTCTGCCAGATGTTTGTGCAGCCCCAGAATCTGAATAGTATATATAAAAATCCCTATCTTTAGTTTTCACCTCATTACAAATGCAAAGATTTAAAGTAAAAACTTTATAAGTAGTGTCAAAGGTAGCAAAACAATTGAGTCATTTCTTAATACCCTACTTAGGACAGACTCTATGCTAATGCAGTAATGAGCCACTAAAAAGAATTGCGTTCATGTTAAAAATCAACTTTTAATTTCCCCCTCTATAAAACATGACATATAGAATAATTATTTGTATGGCCAATAACTGAAATAGTGCCAGACTTTTGGGGTATTCTCTAAACAGTTATTAAATTAGTAAAGAAACTATGCCAACCAAATATTCTGTACCTATATGAAAATGATGTTTAAGTCTGTTTGACAATAAAACCAAAGATTCAGGCTACAATTATTGAGGAATAGACATTAGTTTCACCACCATGCTGTATCTTGTCTCTCTTCTGCCTGTGATTAAACCAATTAGTAGTATTTTGACCTAAACAGGTAGGAAATTAACCATAACATACTAAAACTAAGCCAGCTAACCTAAACCCAATGACACATTAAAGTAATGTGATAAAAAAACAAATGTCTGGTGAGCTAATACCTAATATGTCAGAGTGTTTCTAAAAATGGATGAGCCATGCCCTGACTGAATGGCTCAGTTTGTTGAGTGTAATCCTGAACATCAAAAGTTACAGGTTCTATCCTGGTCAGGGCACAAACCTAGGTTGCAGGTTCAATCCGAGGTCAGAGTGCATACAAGTTTCTCTCTCACATTGATGTTTCTCTCTCCCTCCTTCCTTCCCTTCCTCTATCTCTAAAATCATTAGGAATGTCCTCAGGAGAGGATTAAAAAGAAATAAAATATGATAAGCCTTATTAACTGTATCCTGTAGTTGGAAAACAAGATACAAAAAATTGAAAAAGAAAAGTAAGTTAAAAAGTATTATTAGATAGCAAAATAATTAATATTCAAAAGAGAAGATGTATTTAATTAGTGCTATGAACCTGGAAAAATGATAAATTATATGGTCTGAAGTTGTGTTCAATGACTTCAAAGAGAAAGTCTTGAGTGGATTATATATGGCTACTAAATTATATAGTTAGTCATGTATTTGCAGCATGCATTATAATCTACCAGGTGATAACATATTGGTCCCATGTCAATACTGAAGGAATCTAGAACAATAATTCAAGAAGCTGTCAGTTGCCATTTCTGACAAACTGGAAGTGGCTTCTTAACAAACATTCCGTATTCTTTTTTATATTGCTGTTGTTCAAGTACAGTTTTCTACCTTCCCCCTACCCTGCCTCACCACCCCGTCCCTCCCCATCGCCTTCCCCTGTTTCCACCCCCTCCTTGTTATTGTTCATATGTCCTTTATAATTGATCCTGTAAACCCTTAACCCTTTTCCTCCATTATCCCCTCCACCCGCTCTGGTCACTTTCAGCCTGTTCTCAATTTCAATGTCTTTGGCTATGCTTTGCTTCCTTGTTCATTTTGTTGATTAGGTTCCTGTTCATGGTGAGATTATATGGTATTTGTCTTCACCACCTGGCTTATTTCACTTAGTATAATGCACTCCAGTTCCATCCATGCTGTTGTTGCAAATGGTAGGAGCTCCTTCTTTCTTTCTGCTGCATAGAATTTCATTGTGTAAATGTACCATAGTTTTTTGATCCATTCATTTACTGATGGGCATTTAGGTTGCTTCCAGCACTTGGCTATTGTAAATTGTGCTGCTATGAACATTGGGGTGCATAGGTTCTTTTGGATTGGTGTTTCAGGGATCTTAGGGTATAATCCTAGCACTGGAATTGCTGGGTGAAAAGGTAGTTTCATTTTTAGTTTTCTGAGGAAATTCCATACTGGTTTCCAGTGTTTGCACCAGTCTGAATTCCAACCAACAGTGAACTAAGGTACCCATTCCTCTACAAACTCACCAGCACTTGTTGCTTATTGATTTGGTTATAATGCCCATTTTGACTGGTGTGAAGTGGTATCTCATTGTGGTTTTAATTTGCATCTCTTTAATGACTAGTGATGCTGAGCATCTTTTCATATGTCACTGGACCCTCTGTATGTCCTCATTGTAGAAGTGTCTCTTCAAATCCTTTGCCCATTTTTTAATTGGGTTGCTTATCTTTGTAGAGCAGAGTCCTGTGAGTTTTTTATATATTTTTGAGATTAAACCTTTGTCTGAGGTATCATTGGCAAATATATTTTCCCATACGGTTGGTTTTCTTTTCATTTTAATGCTGCTTTCTTCAGCAATGCAGAAGCTTTTAATTTTGATGAGATCCCATTTGTTTATTCTTTCCTTTATGTCCCTTGCTCTAGGGTACATATCAGTGAAAATATTGCTGTTTGATATCGCTGAGATTTTCCTGCCTGTATTTTTCTCTAGGACTTTAATAGTGTCATGACTTATATTTAAATCTTTTATCCACCTTGAGTTTATTTTTGTGTATGGTGTAAGTTGGTGCTCAAGTTTCTTTTTCTTTTTTTTTTTTTTGTATATAGCTGTCCAGATCTCCCAACACCATTTGTTGAAGAGGATATTTTTGCTCCATTTTATGCTGCTGCCCCCTTTGTTGAATATTAATTGATCATAGAGACTTGGGTTTATTTCTGGGCTCTCTATTCTGTTCCTTTGGTCCATGTGTCTGTTCTTATGCCAGTACTGTTTTGATTACTGTGGCCTTGTAATACAGTTTGATATCAGTGGACAGTGATAGTGGACAGTGTGTTGCAAGAGTGTGATCACCAGGATTGTTATGGTCAGTTGTAGAAATCATACAGGCCTTCAGTGAGAGCACAGTGAGGTGGTTGGACAGTGATGGCCAATGCAGTGTTTCAACAATAACTGATGTAAGGAAAGAGATATTAGGTTTCTTGGATATCTACTTAGTTTGGTGGGAATAATAGTGGTATTAATAATAATAACAGTCATAACTAATGTTTTCACAATATTTACTATATACCAAGTACTGTTCTTAGCATGTTATATACACTTTGTCTTATGATTATTTTCACTAATCTTATGAGGTAGTATCAGTATCCCTAATTTTGAGAAAATTGAGGTACAATAAAGCTAATTTTCATGTTTCCAGAATTAGCAAGTAATACAGTGAAAAAACTTGACATAGACGGTGTGATGTCTTTTTCACACACACACACACAATTATGCCTATTGCCAAACTATTTATATTTTTATTAAAAATTATTGAATATATTGGGATGGTATTGGTTAACAAAATTATATAGATTTTAAATATACAATTCTATAATGCATCATGTGTATATTGTATTGTGTGTTCATCACCCAAAGTCAAGTCTCCTCCTTTCACCATTTATTTCCCCTTTTATCTTATTCTTCATACTCCCACACCCTTGCCATCTGGTGATCACCATACTGTTGGCTTTGTCTATAATTTTTTTTTGTTTGTTTAAGTATTCACCATTTTCAGCCATCCCTGCAACTCCTCTTCCCTTTGAGAACTGCCAGTTCCTTCTTTGTCTATCAATCTATTTCTATTTTGTTTATTTTGTTCATTAGATTCCACATATAGGTAAACCATATTGTATTTGCCTCAGTCTGACTGGCTTATTTCACTTAGTGTAATAATCTCTAGAGCCATCCATTCTGTCATAAAAGGTACAATTACCACCCCCTTTTTTTTTTTTGATCAAGTACTATTCCACTGTATAATGTACCACAACTTTCTTATCCATTCATCTGTTGATTGGCACTTGGGCTACTTCCTAATATTGGCTATTGGTAAATAATGCTGTAATGAACCTAAGGGTGCATACCAAGGGGGGACAAAAAAGAGGAATTTATTTATTTAAAAAATGTGCATTTATTCTTACATGTTAAACTCAGTCACCTTCAAAGCACTCTCTTAATGCAACATACCTATCAAGACTTTTTTCACTGCTCAAAACAGTTTTTGAACTCATTGATTTTGATGCCTTTTAGTGCTTCTGCCGTTTTTTGTTTCCCCACTTCCACATTGTGAAAGTTTTCCTTTGAGGACTTTTTTCATTCAGGGATACATAAAAAGTCACTAGGGGAGAGATCGGTGCACTGTCAGGGTGGAGCATAGGGGTCATGCCCATTTTTTGGTAAAAAACTGCTGAACACTCAGCGCTGTTAAGGCAGGTGTACTCATAAATCACCCATGATGAAATTCTGAATAAGAGTCTTCAGAAAAAATTCACTGAAGCTGAATGCAACCTGTCACAATGACACCAGCCAGTACACTGATACATATGGGTTTCTAGAACACTCATGTGTTCGAGGAAGCCTATACTACAAGGATCACCTCCAGAAGATAATTCTATTATTGGTGGGGGACTTCTTCATATATTCTTTTCTAACAGCATTCTGGACTTTTTAGATATATTTCCAGAAGTGGAATCCCTGAATTAAAAGGCAGTTTCATTTCTAAATTTTTGAGGAAACTCCATACTGCTTTCCACAGTGGCTACACCAGTCTGTGTTTCCACCAATAGTGCACTAGGGCTCCTTATTCTCCACATCATCGCTGACACTTGTTGTTTGTTGATTTATTGATGATGGCCATTCTGACAGGTGTGAGTTGCTATATTATTGTGGTTTTAATTTGCATTTCTCTGGTGATTAGTGACATTGTCATTTTTCATATGTATATTAGTTACCTATACATTTTTTTAAAAGTCTCCATTCAGGCCCATTGTCCACTTTTTTAATTGAGTTGTTTATTTTTTGGTATTGAGTTGTATAAGTTCTTTGTAAATTTTGGATATTAAGTTCTTATCAGATATATCTTTGGCAAATATGTTCTCCCAATCAGTGGATTATCTTTTCATTTTGTTGATGGTTTCATTTGCCATGCAAAACCTTTTTACTGTGATGTAGTCTCATTTGTTTATTTTTATTTTTTTGTTTTCCTTGCCCAAGGTGATATATCATAAAAAATATTATGAAAAAGTTCAAGATCTTACTGCCTATGATTTCCCCTAGAATTTTTATAATTTTGAGTTACATAGTTGAGTTTTTAATCCATTTTGAATTTATTACTGTGCATGATGTAAAAAAGTAGTCTAGTTTCAGGTTTTTTGCACATGTCTATCTCATTTCCCCAAGGGCATTTATTTAAAAAACTGTCTTTACCCCATTGTATCGTTTTACCTTCTTTGTCAAATATTAATTGACCATAAAAGTGTGCATTTACTTTTGGGCTATTTTGTTCCACTGATATTTATGTCTGTTTTTACACCAGACATTATGCTGTTTTGATTATTATGTCTTTGTGGAATAGTTTGATATCAGTTAGTGTGATTTCTCCAAGTTTGTTCTTCTTTCACAAATTTACTGTGACTACTTAAGTTTTTTTGTTGTTCCGTAGATATTTTTGGAATATTGGTTCTATTCTATGAAATATGCCATTGGTATCTTGATAGGAATTGCATTGAATCTATAGATCACTTTGGGTAGTATGGGCATTTTAATGATGCTAATTCTTCCTATCCCAGAACATAGTATATGCTTCTACTTATTTTGTATCTTTTTCAATTTCTTTCTTCAGTGTCATAATTTTTTGAGTACGGGTCTTTTAGCATTCTCGGTTAAATTTATTCCTAGGTATTTTATTATTTTTGATGCAATTGTAAATGGGATTGTTTTCTTAGTTTCCCTTTCTGATAATTAATTATTGGTACATAAAAAAATGGCAACTGGTTTCTGGATATTTATTTTTTATTCTGCTTCTTTACTGAATTACCAGTTCTGCTAGTTTTTTAGTAGAATCTTTCAGGCTTTCTATATACAGTATCATGTTATCTGCCAAATTACCTCTTTTTAAATGTTTATTTTTCCTGTGACATTTTAAAATACAGGTATAGTGTTAACCAGAAAGGGTCAGATACCAGCCTGTGGGGTTGCTCCACCACAGATGAGACAGGATCTGTTTAGAGAGGAAAGATGGCCAATTTCTCAGAGGAGAAGGACCTTAAGTCTCTTTCCCAATGGGCTTTTATTGAGTTTAGTTTGCATAGGAATACAGGGCATATACACAAAGCTCATCAATCATTGTCAGGCAGTAATGATCAAATGATATATAACATTCTAAGAACTGTGAGGGCTTATGAATCAGGGTCAGATAGATAGAGTGACATCAAAGGGCAATAAAATTTGGGGGAAAAACTCATTTTATGCTTGGATGCTTATTATTTAAATTGAAGGTGTTCTTAACAAAGCAGGTTTCACAGTATTTTATACATTCTTTCTTAGGCCTTGATTGCCCTGGGGAACTGCCTTTTCCAGCACAGGGCCACACCTGCCTCAGGCATTGATTTAGGCTTAAGTCAAGAAGGGAAAGTAAGGCAGCCAAGAGATTAGGAGATCTTACAGATAGAATGAGGACTCAGGCTATAACAAAGCAGAGGGGTGAAGGCCTATTACCCCTTTTCTATAGTCCTCTAAGTCCTTCCCTGATAGTCCCTTTGGACTGTGGCTATTGAAGGTTGTTCCTATCCAGCCATACTCCTGGGGTCAAGCAAGGTAAAGTAAAGGGGACAGAGGCTGTGCCCCTGCCAGAAGGATAATTTTTGTCTTCTTAGTGGTTATGGTCTCAAGGTCTTTTTACTTAACCTTAGACCTGGAGTGTTATAGCTTCTGAACAGGCAGGGCGGTTCCCAACACCAACCATTAACAAATCATTGATATGCCAATGCAGATGTGAAAAATGGTGCATTTCATGAAAAGCAAAGCATCACTATCATGTGGGAAAAAACTGAAACATGCACTGTTTATTGATTTTTAAAATACTCCTGATATTTCACAAAACTTTAATGTAAATCATTAATCAAGCATTGGAAAGATTACAAGTCATTATCTTACTATAACTTTTATTGTAGATGATGTCTTGGAGTTCTGTGTTGGAACTGTACCTCACATATGATAATTCAATCTGTATTTTTGATCACTTCAATACTGTGGTTAATGTTAAGCAAAGGGGGAAATGGGTAAAAATTGTGTGTACATCTCACATGGTATTTTAGTTTCCTATTACTACCTTAAAAGTTTTTGAGAAATATAATAGTCTAAATCATCACATTTTATTCTTTTGTTGTCCTAGGTCAAAATCCTAAAATCAATTATCAAAGTGTCAGCACAGTTGTGTTCCTTCTGCAGGCTCCAGGGAGAATGTGTTTTCTTTCTTTCTCAGATTCTGTAGGCCACCTGGATTCCTTGTCTCAGCTTCTTATCCATCTACAAAAGCAGTAGCATAATATCTTCAAAATACACACTCTCTCTCTCTCTGTCTCTCTGTCTCTCTCTCTTATACAAACAGACACATCTCTGATTCCTTTATTACAGGTCCTTTTAGGAGTCTCACCCTTGACCTCTGGGTCAAGACCTTGACCTTACAAGGAACTTTATGATTTCACTGGATCCTCTTGGATAATCCAAAATAATTTTCTATCTCAAGATACACCTCTAATTCAATCACATTTGCAACATTATTTTTGTCCTGTAAGGTAACAAACATATTTACAGGTTCCAAGGAATAGTGATTATATATGCCTTGGGAGGACCATTATTCTCTCTACCACACATGCATAGAAGATAAGAGCAAATGCAAATTATATTAACTTATATTCTGCAAATATGTCCTTTCATATTGCACACTGAATTTTAGCAGTTGTCCTAGAATGTCCCTGTGTGTCACCATTATTTATTGCTATTGCCTTACCATTGAAATACATTGGAATTTAGGGAAATTCTCTCATTTAAGATATCATTGTGAATGTTTTCAAATAATAACTTTAACTGGTAAAACCTATTTTTAAAAGCTGAATATGATGTGCTCTAGTTTATTAGTTTAAAAATTCACCATTATGAAATTATTTTGTATATATCAGAAAGGGTGCCCAACTGCTGTGCTCTAAAAGGGACCCCACAGGTGTCTTACAGGCATGCTGAGGTGAGAGTTACCACCAGTGGAATTGGGATGGGTGTGGGGAGCAATGGTAGGAGCTGCTGTGCCCCTTGAGCTGGTGTCTACCCCAAGGAGCCTGGTCTGTTCATGCCAGCACACTGAACACACCGTATCATTTTCTGCATGTTTCTGCAATATAAAAATATTGGAAAGCACTCACCTGAACTAACAATCTAAACATGTTGTCACAGTGGTGCATTACTTCCTTAGTTCTCTGCCTCACATTTTAAAAATTTTATTATCCATATGTCTTAACATGTCATAAAAGTCTTTCATGATTTGTTCCTTTCCTGAATCTTTTACACATTTCTTGTCTACAGCCTTGTTATTCCACACTCATGTTTCTGATATAAGAGATTAAGATAAATGTTGGTAGTCTTACTTTTCTTTTTTTTCAACCCATACCCAAGGATATGTTCATTGATTTTTTAGAGGAAGCAGTTGAGAAAGAGAGAGACAGATAGACAGACATTGATGTGAAAGAGAAATAACAATGGGTTGCCTCCTGTATGCACCCCAGCTGGGAGGGAACCTGAAACCCAGATATGTGCCCTGATCAGAAATCGAGTCAGAAAATTTTTAGTGCACAGGACAATGCTCCAACCAACTGACCCACCAGGCCAGGGCAGTAGTTTACTTTTCCAAAATATACACATATTTTGTAGTGCAATGTTCATAAAAAGCATTTATTTGAAAATAATAATTGTGACTAAATGCACATGGAGTAGGCATTTATGGTTTAAGTATATTAAAGTCTGGGTATGAAGTCACATTATTTAGTGCTTACTGTATGCCTTATAGAAACATTATTTTATCTTATTTGATCCTGATAACAACTCTATACAATTTTCTCCACGGGGGATATATTCCAAGACCCACAGTGGATGCCTGAAACTGTGGATAGTACCGATTTTGTAAAATTAGTAGGTACATTGCTTTTCCTATGCATATACACCTAGGATAAAGTTTAATTTAGAAATTAGGCACCATAAGAGATTAATAGCAACTAATGAATAAATAGAACAATTATAATAATATACTATAATTAAGTTATGTGAATGGATTTGGGGTCATTTTTTAATAAAACAAGCATTCCTTGAACACAAGCACTATGATACTGGGACAGAGGGTCTGATAATTGAGATGGCTACTAAGTGGCTAATGGACAATAGTGTTTACAGCCCAGGACTCAACAAAGAGCAGATTCATGTCCTGAGTGGGGCAGAGTGGGGTGGTGAGAGATTACATCATGCATCTCAGAAAAGCCTGTGATTTAGAACTTATGAATTGTTTATTTCTAAAATTTTACACTTAATATTTCAGACCATAGTTAACCACAGGTAACTGTAACTGCAGAATGCAAACCAGCAGATAAAAAGAGACAACTGTAATGAACTAGGTCCCAACTTTTAAAAATTATATTTTATTTAATAGCATTCCAATGAGTATTGTAACTCATAATTAACTTCAAAATTAATTATCTTTCTACTGCAGTCCACCTAATGGATCATTTAACTTAACCCATTTATTTCACACGGGAGGAAACTGAGGCACTGAGTGTTTAATTAACCTGATCTTTTCTATGTAACTGGCATAAACCCTCACAGAAAATTACCAAAAGATCTTTTGTCACTGAAAAGATCAGTAGAGGAATGTAACCATATACTCATATGGTTAAGCACAGATATTATCTGGTTCGTATATGTCCATAAATTTCCTACATTGTTTTCAATTCTAATCAAACATGGAAGTAACCTAAGTTTAAAATGACACTTTTTCCCATACTCTTTTTGAAGTCAAATGCATGCAACTCTTGCATCTCTTGACTAGGCCAGGCTATGTTTGCAAGTTTATTACTATTGAGTACTATGGCATTTTTGTTTGTTTTTGTTTTTAGTTTAGTTAGAATTTTATGAACAACAGTTCTTCTTGACATTAGTAAGAAACACAAATCAATTAATTCCATAGATAAAGCTGTAGCCTAATCTTAACTCAGGGTCCCATAAACTGAGCTGTCATGAACCCTACATAATTTTCAAATAGACTGTTGGGGTTTCACAAACTTGAATAAAAAAACATACATCTTTATTTTTACTGTCCTGCAACTGAAATTTAGCATTTCTTTTGATGTTAAATGTAGTCATTAAACCTCAATACTACAAGCAATTATAGGTGACTCTATCATCAATAGAAATCAGAAGTTTTCAAATTATATTCAAGTTATTGAAGATATTAAAAAACACTATGTATGCTCACCACTACTTTGAAATTATTCAACTTTGAAATTAATTATGACAAATTAACATATTGTCAATATGTTAACCACATTTCAGTAAATTATTTTCTTTTGTAATCATATGTATATTATTTTATACATTTAAAAACATTGAAGATTTGTGGTTTTCACTGGATTTCCAAAGATATCCATGCTTCAAAAAATCATTAAAAGGAAATATTAGGAATGTTTCTTGTGCATTTATCTCTCCCTCTGGACTTAATAGGAATAAACTGTAAGTACAATTAGTGCCATAGTTTGCCCAAACTCTCTTCTCAAGTTTAGATAGGAAACCAAAATATAAACTGCTATATTTTCCTCTTCCTTTTATTGTCTAAGAACTGAACCAAACAATCATTAATAATCTAGTTATCACAAAATAGCAAAGGTGGGTACTAACATATTGAATGCCTGGCTTTAAATCTTTTATTTGTATGAGAAGCCTCTGACCTCATCTTTCACAGTATCCTCTACTGGTTGGTGAATACTACAATATATTTGCTCAAAATCTGTATAATTTTTTCAAGGGTTCAAGTTCTTTAGTGCTCCTCATAGCTAATGTTTTTGTGCACTGTAATGTCTTAAATCTTCCACTCAGTTTTCTTTCATTGGTAGCACCACTTCAGTTCGAGAAACACTGGTGCTGTGGAACTGAAGCCCAAAATCCCAGAAAGGGAACAGAGATGAGGCTTTGGGGGAAGAATCAAAGCTAGTGAGCTAAGAGTTAGAGAAAGGAATAAGAGAGAACATAAATGTAACAGCCTTTGTATTTGCATGAGAATGGGGAAAGAAACCTCAGATCTTTGCCTAAAATTTCAGGTTTTAAATAAAATAATTAACTGGTATCTTTACTTTTTATCTTAAAAGTGAGCATACAAATTCCATGGGTGTATAATGAATTAAACCAATGTCAAGTAATTAAAATCTGGATGCGACTTGGGTTTTTGATAGAATCAACATTTTTGATTACACCATATTTACAATTTATAAATTTTAGTCAAGATGGTTCCTCTGATAGTATTTTATTATTTGATTGTATCAGATACATTGAGGTTATTGATACACATTGCATGGACTCAGCTCCCAGTCAGGCCAATTAATTCTGTTTTGGATTGGGGCCACAGATGCATCCCAATTAAGCCATTTACCTTACAAATTTTAACACAAGTCTAAAATAATATTCAGTAGAGGAGTCTGGTTAAATGGATATGAATCAATTATCACTAGCAGAAACTTAGATTGAGAATGTGTAATTTATGAACAATAATTAATGTTGTTTTCCCAAGAATTATCTTTTAAAAATTAATATCAATTTTCCAGAAAGAGTGAAAGTACAGAATAAATAATTGAAAGTAGAAGGAGAAACTAATGAATTGTGCGTTTAAAATAAGATGGTAAATGTTTTTCTTTTTGTTTTACTATAATTAAACTAAAATATAAAAAGTGGAAGCAGAAGTAATTTCTGTTAAAAGTGGTTTTGTTGAAGACATATGAAAGGCTGGGTTCTGAGAGGGAAAAAGTCCAAGAGAAATAGGCGGCAGTTGTTTTTCTTTTATTACTTAGCATTGGAATCATATAATGTCATTTTTAATGTTTGTAAGCCCTCAGATTCAAGAAGAAATACCAACTCTATCTTTTGATGGCAGGACCGTCAAATTCACAAAGAATTTTTTGAAGCTGCCTTCAGGCCCATAGACTGTATCTATTTTACTGGTTTGGCACCATACTTAACATGAAGCTTCTCTCTCTCTCTTTTTCTTTAACTCAATAAGATCGTTTATTAATTTTTTAATTATTGTTGTTCAATTACAGTTGTCCCCATTTTCCCCCATTACTCTCCTCCTCCTCCCCCATTGTCTTTGTCCATGGGTCCTTTATACATGTTCCTTGACAACCCTTCACCTTCTTTTCCCCATTATCCCCCTTCCCCTGCCCCTCTGGTCACCGTCAGTTCCACTTATAGGTTAATGTAGAACTTCTCTTAATGTGGAAATTTGAACATTCATGGACTACACATGGAGTATATAGAAAACTTCTGCTCTGCTCTCATATTTACATTAAAATTACATGTAATCTAGCTCTTTATCACTGGATAGGGCTGAGAGATGGGTTCTGAGTCTTTCTGCAGTGTCATCTGCCTCTAAAGAATAGTAACTAGGGCTTTCTTTTCCCGCTGTATCTATTGAGGCCTTTATACAACTGGTTGGTAAAATAACTAATGTATCCACATATTGTCTTTTCTACTTTAATTTCATTATTTATGTTTCTGTGCATTAGAAATGTTTATTTTTTAATTCTTGGAATATTCAAATTATTTTTTTATTCCAAACCACATTTATATAAAGCAAAATTATATTCAAGTCATTTGTCCATGTCTGAATTGGATCTATTTTTTGATATTGAGTTTTTAAAATTCCTTATGAATTTTGAAAATTAAGTCCTTATCAGATGTATCAGTGAATAAGATTTCCCATTTGGCAGGTTGTTTTTAATTTTCTTGATGGTTTCCTTTACTGTGCAAAATTTTTAGTTTGATGTAGTCTCATTTGTTTATTTTTTCTTTTGTTTCCCTTCCCTGAGGAGATATAAGAGAAAAAAACATTCCTATGAGAAATAACTGAGATTTTATTGCCTACATTTTCTTCTAAGATTTTATGATTTTAAGTGTAACTTTTAAGCCTTTAATTTATTTTGAGTTATTCTTGTATATTTATAAGCATGAATCTGTCTGATTTTCCCAACATCATTTATTGAATAGACTAATTTTACCACTTTTAATGTTTTTGCTTCTTTTGTCAAATATTAATTGACTGTAAAGACATGAATTTATTTCTGGAAATTCTATTTTATTCCATTAAGCAATATGTCTGTGTTTATGGCTGTACCATGCTCTTTTGATTACTATGGCCTTGTATTATAGTTTGATATCAGGTAATGTGATTCTTTAAGCTTTATTCTTCTTCCTGAAAATTACTGTGGCCATTCTGGGTCTTTTCTGGTTCCATATACATTTTTGAATTATTTTTTTCTAGTTTTGTGAAACACACCTTTGGTATCTTAAAACGAATTGCATTGAATCTATAAATTGCTATAGATAGATTAACATCATTAATATGTGGACACTTTAATGATGTTAATTATTCCAATCCATGAACACAGCATGTGCTACAATTTATTTGTATCTTCAATTTCTTTCTTCAGTGTCTTATAACTTTTCCAGTATGGATCTTTTACATCCTTGGTTAAATTTATTCCTAGTTTTTTTTTCTGCAACAGTTGTAAATGGGATTGTTTTCTTAGTTTCTCTTTCTGATAGTTAACTGATACAAATACCACTGATACAAATGCAACCGATTTCTGGATTTATTTTGTATCCTGCTACTTTACTAAGTTTATTTATCAGCTCTAATATTTCTGGTGAAATTTTTAGGATATCTTTATATACAATATCATGTCATCTGCAAATAATAACAGTTTTACTACTTATTTTTCTATTTGAATGTCTTTTATTTTTTTTCCTTTTTGTCTGATTGCTGTGTCTATGTCTTTGTGTACTATGTTGTATAAGGGTGGTGAAAGCACACATCCCTTTCTTGTTCCCAATCATAAAGAAAGCACTCTTAGTTTTTGCCCATTGAGGGTGACATTGGCTTTAATTTTTTCATATATCGTCTTTATTATGCTGAGGTATACTTCCTCTATTCTCACTTTGCTGAGAGTTTTTATTAAAACAAAGGGTGTTGGATTTTATCAAATGCCATTTTTAACATCTGTTGATATGATCATGTGGTTTTCATTTTTTTATTTTGTTTATGTGCTGTATCATGTTTATTGATTTGTAGATATTGTGCTAAACTTGCACCCCTGGAATAAATCACTCTCAATCATGGCATATGACCTTTTAAATACATATCTGGATCCATTTTGCTAATATTTTATTAAGGATTTTAACATCTGTGTACATCAGGGAAATGGGCCTATAATTTTCATTTTTTGTAGTGGCTTTTATTTTCAATATCAGTAAACACAAAATAAATCCAAATTAAAACCACAATAAGGTATTACCTCACACCTATCAGAATGACTATCATCAATAAATCAACAACAGTGAGTGTTGGTGAGAATGTAGAGAAAAGGAAACACTTGGAAACTGTTGGTATGAATGCAGATTGGTACAGTGACTATGGAAAGCAGTAGGGAGTTATCTCAAAATATTAAAAATAGAACTGCTTTATGACACAGTGATTCCACTTCTGGCAATATATCCAAAGAAACATGAAACACTAATTTGAAAGAATATATGCACCCCTATGTACATTGTGGCATTATTTACAATAGCCAAGATTTGGAAACAATCTAAGTACTCATTAGTAGATGAGTGGACTAAAAAGCTGTTATACATTATACACAATGGAATATTATGCAGCTATAAGAAAGAAGGAAATCTTACCTTTTGCACAGCATGGGTAGACAGCAAGGGGAGAATATTATGCTAAATGAAATAAGTCAGTCAGAAAAAGACAAGTACCATATGATTTCACTCATATGTGGAACCTAATGAACTAAATAAACTATCAAAAAAAAAGTAGAAACAGACTCAGAGAACAGATTGACAGCGGTCAGAGGGGAAGGGGACTGGGGGTTGAGTGAAAAAGGTGAAAGCATTAAGAGAAGAAAAAAAAACTCATAGACACAGACAACAATATGGTGATTACAAGGGGGAAAAGGTGGGTGGGGAAGTAAAAGAGGGTAAAGTGAGAGTAAATAGTGATGGAGAGTTTGCTTGGGGTGGTGAACACACAGTACAATATATAGATGATGTGTCATGGAATTGCATGCCCGAAACCTAGATAATTTTGTTCACCAATGTCACCCCAATAAACTCATTTTAAAAATGTATATTCAAAATGTTACTTTAAAAATCATTTTATTGTCGTTCAAGTATAGTTGTCTGCATTTACCCCCCATCACTTCCCCTCACCCCAGCCATCCCCCACCTCCCTCCCCTGCTTCCACCTACCCCTTGGTTTTGTCCACATGTCCTTTACAGTTGTTCCTGAAAACCCTTCCCCCCTTTACCCCCTCCCACCTCCAATCTGGTTACTGTCAGATTAGTCTTAATTTCAATGTCTCTGGTTATATTTTGCTTGCTTGTTTGATTTTGTTACTTTTTTTTAATTTTAAAAACCAGTTGTGGAAGTCAAAGTCAAGTAGAAGAAGTCTACTAGTTCATATACAGTTCTTCGAGTTTTCCTTTATCAAGGAAATATATTTATTATGTTTTATGATCAAGAAGACACAAGATAACAAGGAACTAAGAAAGTCAACAAATCAACTGAGAAATGCTGCAAATATATTTCATCATATGGTCAGTTATCTTCTCATTTTGCTGATGTTTTCTTTAACCATGTTGAAGCTTTTAATTTTGATGAAGTCTCATTTGTTTACTCTTTCTGGTATGTCCCTTTCTCTAGGGAAGATATTGGTAAAACATTGCTATGTGGAATACCTGACATTTTCCTACCTATGTTCTCCTTCAGGACTTTTATGG
Source organism: Carollia perspicillata (assembly GCA_004027735.1). Classification (NCBI taxonomy): domain Eukaryota; kingdom Metazoa; phylum Chordata; class Mammalia; order Chiroptera; family Phyllostomidae; genus Carollia; species Carollia perspicillata. Next base: position 16,462 of record PVKM010027615.1, read on the forward strand.
TGTTGCAACTTACATCTAAGTCTTTTATCCATTTTCGGTTTGTTTTTGTGTGTGGTGTAAGTTGGTGGAAGAGTTTCATTTTTTCGCATGTAGCTCAAGTCATCCCAGATCTCCCAACACTATTTGTTGAAGAGGCTATTTTTACTCCATTTTATGCTTCTTCCCCCTTTGTCAAATATTAATTGGCCATAGAGACTTGGGTTTATTTCTGGGTTCTCTATTCTGTTCCATTGTTCTACATGTCTGTTCTTATGCCAGTACCAGGCTGTTTTGATTACTGTGACCTTGTAATACAGTTTGTTATCAGGTATTGCCATCCCTACTACTTTGTTTTTCTTTCTCAAAATTGCTGCAGCTATTCAGGGTCGTTTATGATTCCATACAAATTTTTGAAGTGTTTGTTCTATGTCTGTGAAATATGCCATTGGTACTTTAATAAGGATTGCATTGAATCTATAAATTGCTTTGGGTAGAATGAACATTTTGATGATGGTAATTCTTCCAATCCATGAACACGGTATATGTGCTTCCATTTGTTTGTGTCTCCCTTAATTTCTTTCTTCAGTGTTGTGTGGTTTTCTGAGTTCAGGTCTTTTACCTCCTTGGTTAGGTTTATTCCTAGGTCCTTTACTTTTCTTGTTGTTATGTCAAATGGAATTTTTTTCCTGATTTCTGTTTCTGATATTTCACTGGTGTATAAAAATGCTTTCAATTTCTGAATATTGACTTTGTATCCTGTTGTTTTGCCAAATTCACTTATTAGGTTAAGTAGTTTTTTTGGTAGAGTCTATAGGATTTTCTATGTTCACTACCATCTGCAAACAATGACAGTTTTGCTTCCTCCTTTCGAATTTGGATGCCTTTTGTTTCTTTTTCTTCTCTGATTGCTTGGCTAGGTTTTCCAATACTGTGTTGCATAGAAGTGTTGAAAGACAAGGGTTTGATATCCAAAATATATAAATAACTCACATAATTCCACTCCAGAAGGACAAACAAACTAATTAAAAAATGGGCAAAGGACTTGAATGGATACTGCTTCAAGGAGGACATACAAAGAGCCCAGAGGCTTATGAAAAAATGCTCAGAGTCACTAGTCATCAGAGAGATATAAATTAAAACCACAACGAGATACCACTTCACACAGATTAGAACAGCCATCATAAACAAATCAACAAACAAGTGCTGGCAAGGTTGTGGAGAAAGGAGAACCCTAGTGCACTGATGGTGGGAATTCAGACTGGTGCAGCCACTGTGAAAAAAAGTATAGGATTTGGTCAGAAAACTAAAAATAGAACTTCCTTTTGACCCAGCAATACCACTGCTGGGATTATACCCTAAGAATCCTTAAACATCACTTCAAAAGAACCTATGCACCCCAATGCTCATAGCAACACAATTTACAATAGCCAAGTGCTGGAAGGAACCTAAATGACTGGCAGTAAATGAGTGGATAAAAACCCTATGGTACATTTACACAGTGAAAAACTACACAGCAGAAGGAAAAAAGAGCTCCTACCCTTCATGACAGCATGGGTAGATCTGGGGAGCTTTATGCAAAGTCAAATAAGCCAAGTAGTGAAAGACAAATAGCATATGATCTCATCTATAAGTGGAACCTAATCAAGAAAACAAACAAGCAAAATATAACCAGAGACATTGAAATAAAGAGCAAACTGACCAGAGGGGAGGGAAGAGGGGGATAATGGGGGACACTGGGGAAAGATCCATCAAGGAACATCTGTAAAAGTCACATGACCAAGCCAGAGGGCACAGGTTCGAAGGTAGGAGGCAGGGATGGGAGGCCAAAGTGTGGTGAAAATGGAGACAACTGTACTTGAACAACAATTAAAAATAAATAAATAGAATAAATAAAAATAATTTTTAGAAAATGCTGCAAATACTATCTATTATTGCAGAAAGACAATAAGCTGTATTGACTGTTATACTTTTGATTGTTTTTGGTAATCAATGAGCTACCTAACATTTATACAAATGTTATTTATTATGAATAAGTTATTATAAAATAATCTAATTCTCAGAGACTTGTAAAATTCCCAATAGCTGTTATATTTTTAATTATTTAAGGTATAATGAAATGATCTCTTTTATGGTAGATACTGAGGTTATGATAGATTCCACAGAAACTCAGAAATATTTAATACAGCTTACTTTTTTCCTAATCTCAATTTTTAAATCCTTATGTGAGGAAATAGTTTTAAAATTAACTATTGATGTTAAAGAGTGAG